>VZRH01005580.1:60584-118706 GCA_013397555.1 Urocynchramus pylzowi | reverse complement strand
CCCTTAGTTATCCAGTGAGAAGCAATTTGAAAAATGCTTAGGTTTGTGTTTCTCTTCCCTGTAGATAAATGGACCGCTTTCTTAAACCCACAGGCGTGCGCTCAGTGCAGTCCGAGAGCTTTTCTAGAATCACCCCGTGTATTTTTAATGTAGTCTTGGCCAGGCAGCAGTGGGACTATTTAATTTATTTTTTTAAAAAGGCACCTTTCTGTGGGAAAAGCAAATTATTATGGTCTGATGGCAAATGATGGTGTAGATTTTAAAATTTAAAGTTCCATGAGAAGAGTTAAAATCTGCGTGCTAGCAGGAAATGAAATGTGGTGTTGTGCACTGTATAACGGGCAAGCACGTGAGCTCTGCTTCAGCAACAAAAAGCACCTTGTAAATATACTGGTGGTTATATTTTTTTGATCCTGCCATGTTGGAATCTGCAGCATTTTACAGGCACATAGTAGAGGTCTCATCTGTATTTGAGAGGATTTTATCATCGCTATTTTGAGCTGGTCTATAGAAGCAGCAGGAGAAGGACTCCTTCCCAGTAAGGACAGGATTTATGCATCCTTAATTTCTTAACATACGTTTAATTTTTGCAAGGCAGTAATTTTGTTGGGCCTCATGTAAAGAAGCACTATTTGGAATAGTGCAGTAGTATTTTTATGCTGCCTATAGCGATTCAGACTGCTTCTTTCACAAATATTTATATGATAGAAAACCTGGCATGCACTAGAGAGTAAAAAAAAAAAATAGATCAAACTTTCCACGTGCTTGTTCCTGCACTCCATTATTCAATCTGGGAAGTATGTCTGTCTGTGCAACTTTATTACGAGGGACTTCTACTATTTCAGGGTTATTTTTAAAATTGAAGTATTTTTAAGATAATTGATTGGAAAAGATGGTTTATCTGTCTCGGTGGGCATTGTATCCATGGTATTTTGAGAATTAGAAGTTTGATCATCTGTTTAGTGTTAGAAGAAAGCTTCACTTGAGAAAGTATGGAGGTTTTTTGCTCTAGTTAAGGGAAGGGGGAACCCATCTCAGGACAAATTCATTGCATGTGACTATGGTTGTATTTATTTGATACTTTTCATTGAAAATTAATATGGTGTATGTGCTCTTTCCCCTTTAATATGCAATGCATATAGTTTTGAATTACAGTAGCCTGCATTTAATATATTTTGTATAGAAAAATGCTGTTGTAGATAGAATATACTTTTAGATTTAAGAAGAAAATTCCATGGGGCATATAAAAATTGATGATTTCCTATTAGTCTAGTAAATTTACTGTTGTGCTTGGTAATCTTAAGCTTGCACAAAGAGCATTCTATTTATGCTTTTGAAAATAAATTCATTACACTCATATAACGGCAAATTTAAAATCACTGGTGCTTCCCCAAGTTGTTTTTTTTGTTTTGTTTGTTTTTTAAATCATTGTTTAATGTGTTTAAAAGTATTTTTCTGTTCTTTCAGCTGCCAGCTGAAATGGTGTAAAAGTCCATTCTTTGTATTGGGTGTTGTGTCCTATTTGTGAATTAGCAATTATCAGAAACATTTATCTGTCTGTAACTTGTTGAAAAGAATTCTGCACTGAACTTCAAGCACTTTTCTAGGCATGCGTTGCCTGCATATAGGCATATTGAAAAAATTGCAAATGTAATCGTATCAGCATACCCATGTTGCTTCTCCCAAAGCCCTTATTTGTTAAAACACTGTTTCATCGTGCATTATCTTGTTGGAATGCATTAGATATAGTTCAGATTTATACTACTGTTTAACAGAAAATTAAATTGTATTTCTCATGACTGTACTTCCTTCCCCTTTGTTTCTGCTCCCCCTCTCACAAAATCTAATATAGAGAGCCACTTAAAATTCATTCAGTGGCCTCCATATGTAATAGTGACTCCCTTGTTCCTTTTATAGAGGTCTACATTTTTTTTTTTAAGGGGGGAGGGTGTAAAAAAGTTGGGGATTTTTTTTTTTTCCTTGATTTTCTACATGTTGCTTACTGGGCGCGTATTTAGAGTTGTTAGTTACATGTAAAAGCACAGTTTTCAAATGTTGACTGTTGTTGGTGAAAGTGGTTAAGGTGGTTTCAAAGTAAATCATTTGAAGTCTTTGTATCTCTTTGCAGCAGGGAAAGGTGTAGGAGCAGCTGGGGTGTGGTGGGGGGTGTCGCTGGCCAGGCCCACCCAGTGTGTTTGCACTCTGCAAGGCCGGGAAGTGCTTCCCAAAGAGCCCTGTGCTCTCCAGCAGGCGAGGTAGGGCTGGAGAAGTGACGCCATTAAAAAAAAAATTAAAAAAAATGGATGCGTCAAGTCTGTCTTTCAGCACGAGAGTACAATTAATAGTTTGGTCAGATGACTACTTTGTAAGAGCAAAAGTTGTTTTGTAGTGCAACAAAATTATTCAATACATTGTATTGACCTCTGCTGCTTTGAGGCTGCTTCATGGAGACTCCTAGCTCCCCTCCTCACAGCCTCCTTGAACACGATTTTTATGGGGGTTTCTGTTGTTTTATTAATTTTTTTTTTTTTAACCAGAGTGTGTACATTATCACTCACAAAGGTAGTTTGTGGGTATCTTTCTCCAGAGACAGCTGAGGTGCACAGGAGGAAAGGGTAAGGGTTTGGTAATCCATATCCTTGTCTCATAAAGGAAGGTCAAGAGGTGGTGTCAGCCAGGGTTGCCATAAAGTTGAGCTGAATCTGGAAGACATGGAGTGTGCCTGGCTTGCTATTCAGGGCGAAATTCTTGGGCCCAGTAGTCACTGCATTCCAGCCTTTGCTGGATCTTCTGATTTGAAGTGGGCACACCCAGGTTTGCAAAATTGCCTTCCTACCTGCTGTGGAAGGAAGTAAGGAGGGAGCCTGTGTGTGGCTTTCCTCCCCCCTGCCACTTCCCTGGAAGTAGTTAAAAAACAGGCCGGGAGATACGCTGTGGTTGAAAAAAGAGTCCTGGTCAAGGTTTTCATGATGGAAGGGTGGGGAATTACTTTGGGGGAGGTGCAAAGCATTTAATAAGCTCAGGAGTAGATTCCTGATTTACTATTGAAAATCTCAAGGGAATGCCAAAGGAATGCAGCATTTCTGCATTCAGACCCCTTGGTGTGGAAGAAGGCTATTGCAATATTTAAGGGTTTAGGTCACTTTATGCAAAAGTTAGATGAGGCATTGTAATGATTGTGACTGCGAGTCACGCTCTGTGAGGGAAGGCAGGAGGGCACTGTTAGCCACATCCACCACTTGGATGAGTTTTCTCCTGGCGAAGGAAGCGGCAGTGCGGGAGGAGGAGGACGGTGGCTGCCCATGGCGTACGTGGAACTTGTGGAGCGAGGCTTTGGGCACTACCTCTCAGCAATCCAAGAGCAGCTGGTCTCTCACAAGGCGATGTAGGCTGCAATCTGATTATTCAAATGGCCCTGATGTCACTTGTGCGTAATGAGGGGGGAGGGCAGGCGCTAACTCTGGGCACCTGGGGATGTGCTTGGCTCAGCCTCCCAGCCTGGCTTCCATGTCCAGGTGGGCTTCCCACCCAGACCTGATCCACTCTGCCTGCTCCCGGGGCCCTCAGGTACCTAAAATGCTCACAAACACCTCAGCTGTGGTAATGACGAGGTGTTTTTTCCAGTTGGAAGGTTAATTATTTTTTTTTCCCCCACCTCGAGGGCTCTTTGTTGAGAAAATAAATTCACTGTGTCTCTTCTGGGGGATTTGTTTGGGAAAGGGAGCAGGAGAAGTGGGTAACAGCTGTACCCTATAGGTAATGCTGCTCTATGGGGGGAGCAATGGCCTGCCTGCTGGGCTTCACCTCTGATGCTGAGGTGTCCTCAAAGGCTGATTTGAGGAAAACAAGCCCCAAGTGCCCCTCGTGCAGCCACCTGTGTTCCAAGAGTGACTATGAGATGGGCATTGGATTGTGTTGCTAATTTTCAGTAGTGTGCACAAGAGGATGGGAAATGGCTTTGTGAGGCTGAAGTATGCATGGTGCCTGCAATGGTCATAGTTACTAAAAAAAAAAAAAAAAATTAGTGGCATTGATTTTTAGTTTTGCTTCTGTAAATACCAAGGAGGTAGAAATATGCTCAAAGAGGACATGTTAGAAAATACGCCATTTCTTAGCTCTACTTGTTCTCTTTTCTGTGTGCAAACTTAGTGTTTTTGAGAGTGCAGGGCCAAAACTTCACATAGTGATTTAAAGTTTTTATTCTGTTTCTGCATTTGTTTTTGCAGATGGGAATGGAAGATTTTTTTGTTTTGTTTTAATCTTTGAAATTTTACTACTAGAGCAATTTTACAATTAGCAGTTGTGACTATTCCTATACAGACAATGAGTCGTTATGACAAAACCAGATAATCTTCACCAACCATGTTAACTGTTACGTTGTGGGAAATTTAATTTTTGCAGTTCCTCATGCTGCTTGATCATTAATTGAGGAAAAATCCCTTCTTGCTGCAGTTTTTAAAAATCAGCTGGAACACATGAAACACAGTTGTAAATGTGTGTCCTGAAAGGTTGGTCCTGTTCTCGTTTTGCTAACTTCCCTTTACAGAAGGTACCCTGAGAAATATACTTGTAGTGAACTTAAAATTGTGCATAGATATGGTAAATTTTAAAGGGGTGGAATAAAAAAATAACATTTTGGAAGTGTAATTCAAGGGTAGTAAAAATATGATCAGGAAATGTTTAAGGTTTTTTTTTTAATTTCTCCTTTTTTTTTCCCCCTTCAAGCATAGGGTTATAACATTTTCCACATTTTTGAGACCTTGAAGGTGGCATTTTTATAAAATGGGGCTGTGTTCATTTCAGTCACTCTTTTAAGTGCAGAGCATAGGACTCTACAGTGCTGGAGTCCTTTTATGACTTCTGGCTAGCTACTGGGTGGACTTCAAATGTTTAGTTTTGACCTGAAAATTTTTAAATGGCCTGAGATTTACCTGCCTAACAGAAAATGTGATGCTTCTTATAATGCCTGTGAGAGAGGGACCCAGACAGAATTAAAATCCACCTAATACTTAGCCATGGACAGGGCTAGTCCTTCAGGGAACCTCACAAAAAAGATTCTTCACTCCTTAAATGTGTTCTTCTCCTTAGGGTGAGGACAGCTAAAGACACTTTCTTCAAAAAGTGAGCCCAGTGAGATAGGCACGGGACAATATTGACGTAGGACCTTTTTTCTTGTCATTTAAGAGTAAAAATTTATTATTGGAATTTGATTATTCAGAATCAGTAAATGGAGAGAGAGCACCTGTAAAAATGGAATGCTCTAAAATCTAACTATGGATGACAAGTTCATGCTTTGTATGTAGAGGGGGATGGATTAGAAAGTTTGAATGGGTTAATACATTTAGCAATATCAAGATGCTTTATGTAGTTCTAGAGTGTTTCAAGACCATTATATTTTAATGCACTTTTATTTTCATATGCAAAGTGTCTATCTTTACATTAGTCCATTCTTCATCTCCAATGATGCAGAATATAGAACTATGTGAAGTTATACGCTAATTACTGTTGAAAGCTAAGATAAAACCATAACTTTCCCTTATTTTGTCTAAAAACATGATGGAATCAAATACTTGAGCATTATTTTATAGTTTTAGTCTGAGGCTTCCATACTTTTTCCTTTTTTTTTTTTTCCTGGGCATGTCAAATGTAGGCACTTAAATTCCTTTTCACCCTGCATCTTTGCTGGGTGAGTGTTACCTCTGCTGTCCAAATGAGGAAAATATCTTGGATGTGCCATCCAAAAATCTCCCTGTGTGTCTGTGTTGGGGGTGTGCTGGGGAGACCAGTTAGCCCAGTGCTTACTGGTCCTACCCAGCCTCTCTGGGCATGTCTGTCCATCTGGATACTTCAGTGACAGTTGTTACTTGTCATCAACTGGAATATGTGATTTGGCTTTGAAAAATTTCTGTGTGGGAGCAAGAGCTCCCGTGTTTTTGTGGTAAGTATCAAAAAATTGTAATTTTGTGTTATCTCCTGGTTTTGCTTCTTTCCAGATCTGCAATGTTGGTTTGTGAGTGTGTTTTCAAAGATGGATATATTTAACAGAGAAGAAATTCTTGATATATGTAGTGGGATACTTAGGAAATGAAGCGCATTACCCTAATATTGACCCTAGTAAACCTTAAAATACTGTATGTGTAAAGGCAGTAAAAGAGTGATGCCAAAAAAGGTGGCTTTCCATTTTTTTTTTCCTGCCAGTGCATTGAAATTTCAAAATGAAAAATTACTATATTAATTGTTTTGCTGACTTGCATTACTGTGACAGCTGGCACAAGAGGAACCTATAGTATAAAATGTCTCCTCTTCAACACAGCCTCAGCAGCCATGTGCTTCCCCTATAGCCTGCCTCCTCACGGTGCAGGGGAATCAGCATCTACTCAAACTGTCCTTTTGCAGGTCTGAATGAATGGAAAACTGCCACTAACGTGCAAAATGAGGTATTCTGTGCTTTTAATTAAGTTAAAATTTGGATAAGATCACAGATAATGAGTCAAAGAGGGATCTGACTCTTCTTGGGTATGGGACTAAGTACAGAAATGAAACTGTCTTGAAATAGAGGATCTTCAGCTGGGAAGGGCTTTACTCCATTTTAAATTTTTTTGGTGTCTTGATTATCTTGTGGCTGTAGCCTCTGCATTATTTCTCACCAATCAGTAGTTTCTAAGAGAATGTGCATGTATATGTGTGTCTCTTGTGCGTGTGTATATATATAGCCACATATGCATTTTAAAAGATTGTATTACCATAAAATAATTTGCAGTTTAAGAAGGGACCAGCTAAAAATATCTGGAGAATTTATAAAAATAGTAAGGTTGGGGGTTTTTTTGGGTTTCTCTTTTTTTTCCCCTAGTACCAATACCCTTGAACACAACTGGAGCTGAATGTTCACTTTTGAAAGATTAACTTTCATGCTCAGCTGAACTTTAGGAATGTTATTTTAAAATATGTAGTCTACACCATGTGTCTAATACATTTTTCCTCTTTAAAAGTAGAAGTGCTTTGTTGTTTTGGTATATTGCTTTTTAATTTTTAAATGTTAAATGTACATGTTCTATATGTTTTCCCTCAAAAATGGAGCTCACTTCACCTCAATAGAGCCTTAAAAATTGTAGTGCAGAGATCAGAATTCCCAGTAAAGGAAGCTCTAGTGTGCGTGAACAAAAATTTCTGTTGGAAAAAATAATAAGCTTAAGTTATTAGTTGGGTTTGCAGTCACTTATTTTCCTGAAATTTCATATTGAAGAGCAGTCAGACATGGTGTAAAAAGCTTGTTGGGCTTGGATTTGGAATTATTCATTAAATATCTAGCATGCATTGACCAAGGCATAAATGGTCGGGTTCTAATTTTCTAGGAACAATGAGGGCAGGAGGGCTGGCTGTGAGCAAGGGGAGGGGTGGGGGAATCCCTGCCTCGGGTGAGATGTGCTGTGCAGGTGCTCCACACAGCTTCCACCCCAGGGCCTGGTCCTGCACTCTCCCTGCCCCTCTCCCCTGGCATCAGAGGGAATCCTGAATCCCCAGAGTGAGGCAGGGTGACTCCTGGGAAACAGAGTTGACAAAATGTCTCTAGCTTTGATAGGGAAAACACATGTATCCAGCAAAGGCAAAAGACACCAGTTGTTTGTTTGTTTGTTTGTTTGGGTTTTTTTTTTAACAGTAGTTTTGAAGCAGTTACAGGACAGATAATCCAGAAGTTTATTTTTGGTGATAGAGTGGATTATTTGGTTTATACACATTGGGGAAATTCTTTGTGATGGTGGCTTCCTGGTTATCATGGAAGAATAGTTCAATTTTTCCTCCTACACCTAAAATAAAAATTTCAAAGAAGAATCTCTTTAGGACAGTGCTTGGAAAACATAATTTGTGGTATGCTAGAGGAATTTAGGTAGTAGTCTAATCTATGAAAATAGATTGTTTATAATGTATATCTTCTCTTTTTTTAATATGAATTCTGATATACATGCTTTAAATGATTTTCTGGTGAAAGTTTGGTGGCAAACTTATGCAGGCAATGTCTAGGGAAAAAAAGTTGTCTATATTGGACTATTGCAGCTAATTTAGAAATAATTTTTCAAATGGCTTTGCTAACTGTACACTGCTACCTAGCCCTGCTTTGCTCACTGCTAGCTGTGCGTCACCAGCTTGCACAGGCTCCCCTCACCACTGAGCTACTGGTTTGTTAGAGTGATGTACTTCTGTGCTGTGGAGAGCACAGGGGTCTTGCCTACCAAGGCAATAGGATTCCTGAACGAACCTCATCTTTCTTGGTGGGAAACCAGCGCTCTGGTGTACAGAGGGAGCTGTTCACCAGGGTCAGGCGAGAGGGATTTGATGCTAAGTGTCTCCTAGCAGTATCGATCTCAGTGGGTGCTGGTGCTGATCAGCAGCAAGAGCTCTCACACCCTGAGGTTTGTGTTAATAGGAGCTCGATTATTTAAACGAGTTCTAGCAGCCTAACTTGGTGTTATGCTTACCAAAAGTGTTAAAACCTGATCAGGAGGCACTGCTATTGACCCGAGAGAAGTGCTGTACCATCTCAACCCTTGTTTGTTACCTGACCGTATGAATTTTCTGCCTGCACAGAAACTTTTAACTCAGGATGAGAAATAATTGAGAAATGGACAGCTCTTATTGTTGTTTTTTTAAAAAAATACTGTGTACTCATTGCTAAATTTCTTTTCAGAGTTTAATTCTGGAACTCAGTAGGAGTGGTGTAAAGTTGTTCTTGTCCTGCTAATACTAGTTCATTTGAAGATCCATCAGAATGCTTATTCTGCTAAAATGCTTAAAAAAAAAAATTCCACCCCCTACAGCAACAAAACACCCCAAACTGTTGTAATAGTCAAAAAAGTAAAGGCTATTTTTATATTAAATAAGAAGATTTTTTCCTCAGTGGTAGTCTGAGTCCTAATAGCAAATGGTGAGTTCCTATTCTATTTGATGCCTTGCTCAGAGTTGCTGCTTATTGTATTTATTTAGAATGTATTATATACCTCTATTCAGAAATTTTCTTTTTTTTTCATGTCATGCACTTGAGAGAGGATTTTTATAAATAATGTGATTTCTACCCATTCTTTTGCACTGGCTAGCCTTAAACAAGGAGTGATTGTTGACATGTAAATATGTCCCAAATTCTGCATTTAACGTAGAATGGTAAGCTTCAGATAAAAGTGGTGTACACACCCTTTGTACAACTGGGCTTTATGACAGTTGCTCAATTGAACTCAAAGCATGAGCAGAATTGTGTTAAACCTATTTATAGTTGAAGCTACCAATTTTTTCTTGAAAGTAGTCTTGGGAAAACAGTTTGAAGACTTGTCATTAACTGAAGTCTTGAAATTATAAGGATTGCTGTACCTTTGTGTTTGACTAGCTTCGCTAAAATCACAGAATTTCCTTCACTGGCCGCGGCTGGATTTTGCCTGCCTCTGTGGCAAATAATAAGCTTATGTGTATTGCTTTTCTTCCTGGCCCTTGGGCTCACGTCACCTGATCCCCAGAGTTCACCCAGAATGACTGTTACTGGTTTTGCACACGCTAAGCTCAGCATCTTAACGTGAAACTGAGACTTCTGCTCAGATCCCGCACCGCACGTGTGGTTATTTCAGTCTCCCGCTGTATAGCAGTGCTGTGTTTTGTGCTGGAACACTTCAAAAAATGGTTTTTCAAATGAAAGTTGAAGTTAAGATTAACTTTTTAAGCTGGAGACTGCTGGTGGAAATCACATGTGATTTTGTATTCCAGAAAGCCTCTCTTTGACATAGTTCTCATTTGTGTCACCGGATGTATCATTTTGGGTGGTACCTTTGGGAGAAAAGGGCAGTAAAAGGAAAAAAAAAAAGGGCAAAGCATGGAAAAGTCTGTCCAAAACTTAATAATGTTTTGCCATGATAGAAGCCTGCAAATTCCAGGGGAACAAATGGCATTAGAGCAGTGATAGTTTTCTGGAGGTGGCTGTGGTGTGTCACTTACCTTTGAGACTGGGGCAAGAGGAGGAGAGCTTGGCCTGGTTTGGGGGGCTGAGGAGGTGTCCTGATCTCTTTTCCCTCTAACATTCAGCCCTGTGAACTTCCCTTGCTCTCTGTGTATAACCTGAATGTGGTTGTGAAGTATTAAAGCATGTCTTTGAGGTTTGGGGGAGGAGGAGGAGGGAGTGATTGCTTTGTTTTGGGGCTTTTGGTAGCTGCAGTTCTGGTTGATACTGGTGGTTTTGTCTCACTGCGTAGTCCAGATCTAGGCATGAATCTGGTGCCAGCATCGTTTGAAATAAGCTGAATTTTTGGGGGATGATGGTGGGGAGTAAAGAAGACACACAAGCAGTAGTGCTAGCAAAAAGTTGTTTGTAACCCCCAAAGAAGGACGACTTATATCTGTGGCTAAATACCTTACAACACCACAATCTTCCTTAAGCTTTTTTTTTTCTTTTATTTGCTATTTTAACTTTCTCCAGGTCTTTAAAAACATGTTCTTAAATCCTCAGTTGTTGGGTATATCTATATTGCAGGTGGAATTGCTGAATTTAGAAGCTTTGAGAGGCGTATTTAAACTATGCAAAACTGTGCTCTCTAATTGGGTAAAAGCAACTCAATCTGTTTGTGGGGGCAAGTACCACCTAATTTAGGTATCTTTGTTTATGAATCAGTACCATATGATTGTAAAAATAAGATACTAATTACTGTCTTGTGTGATAATAAGCTTGCACATCTGTATACAAACTAAATTCAAACTAATTATCTGCTAAATAATTTATTAAATGTGGTCAAAATTATCATCTTTGTTCGTATGAACTTTGCTCATAATCTTGATTTAAATACCCAGCAAAATGCCATGTCTTTGAAAACTGCAACTTACAAAATGCAAATAATCTTGACGTTAATGATGATTAACTTATAAATTATCCTTATGATTTAACTGGTTAGCTGTAGCATGACATAAGCCTTTTCTTTTCTTTAAAAGTAACTAATCCAAAATTATAATTTTGCTTAGTTTAATGTGAAGTGAACTAAAACAATGTCAGTGTTAAATGCTGTGTAAAAAGTGTACTTTCCAGTGCACAAATGTAAACTCTATTTCTTGTTCTCTGATCATGGCAGTGTATTCAAGTCTGCAGTGACAGTGAAAAAGTCAGTGCTGTCTCTGATATTCATCCTCAAAACCTGGTGCTATATCCTGTTTTCTATGAAAAAGAAATTTAAAATGATGAAATTATTTACAAGGTGATAGCATTATCCTATAATTGCTCTATATACCACTACCTAAAATCAGGGTAGATTTTTTTAATAGTATTACTAATGTGGGGGGAAATTATTATATATTAACTGTAAAGGTTGCTAAAGAAAATACACTTACACCTCTTAAATATAAACAATTTTTCAGAATAACTTCCCTTTGAAAGAAATTGTAGAATTAAAATCTTGTATAATTTAAAGTCAGTGAACAATTGAATTTTAGTTGTTGACTTTTCCAGTTGAACAGAATGAAATGATACTCTAAGGCTTTAATCAAGCCCTGGTATGAAAGCTCAGGGATTGCTTTCATATATTATACTATGTAAGCCTGTGTGCACTAATCAAAGCTGCTATGACAAAAGCACAGAAGATTGTTTTGGTAATTCTTAAAAATGAAGTTTAATGCAAGATATAATTAACAGCATTTCTATTAAGTCAGTATAAAATATTGCAAAAGACTCTTTACACACAATCTGTGATGCTTTAATTATGGCAGTACAAATTATTTTTTGTGCATGAAGATTTACTAGTGTAGATATACTTACCCTGACCAAACCTATTGCCCAAAAAAAAAAAAAAAAATTTGCATGGTTATTTCTGCATAAATTCAACTTTTTAAAACATGTCAATTAGAAAGCTAATTTTATTTCAGTAACCAGTCTTTAGATCACACCCTAATGTAAACAATATTGTTGATGTGTGTAAGGTGTGTCTCTTTAGTTCTATGTACCAGCTGAAGGATGGTGCATTTTATACTTCAAGGGTATAAATTTTTTTGATGGGGGACTGTGCAGGTCTTCTAAATAACATGTTACATTTTTTCTGAAAGTACAGCTATGAAATAATTTCATTTGGTGCTATTCTCTCCACAAAAGTTTTGTGCAAGTGAATAGCATTGAATTTGTGGAGGAGAATTCTTCAGAGAAAATTACTAAAAAAATGAAAATAATGTTTGAAAGCCATACACCAAATTTGTTTCTCTTTGCAAGTAACAAATAATAGAAGTAAGAAGTAACAGAAATATAGAAGAAGCAATGGCATTTAAAAAAGAAATTTCTGCATCTATTGACAGTCAGCACAAAAATGACAAGTCAAACAGCAGAGTGGTCATTTTTCATGACTTTTGGGTTTTGACAGGGCAAGAGAAAGGAAGGGAAGATATTTGGTGGTGATAGGGCAAACCCCATGGGTTCTAGCACTCCTCTGGTGAAGGTGTTAGATCTCATCTGATTTAGGTCACTTAATCAGTTTAAGGCCACGTGGAATTGCCATTAGTAAGGGACAGCACTTGAGTGCTCTTCTTGCTGGTACTCCCTCAGTTCAACAAAGTGTACTAGTGAAATAATGACTAGAGCATCAACCATGCAGCCTTGGCTACAGCATGTATCAATTCATACTTTAGAAGTTTGTTTTAAACTTGTGTTAATAAGGGTTATTGTACTGAAGGTTTTGAGACAGAAGAACTTACTTATTATAAAGATAATGGGAAATGTACAGTAAACTTGACATTTCTGATGTAAAGCCAGTGGAGTATTGTACTTTTTTCCTGTTAGTATGGTGTAGAAGATTTAAAAGAAACAGTTTGTCTTTCCAGTACTTTTAAAATTTTTCTTGATTTGCCTTGGGATTGAAAGGTAGAAATTATTTTTAACTAAAAAAAAAAAGTTTTGTCATGTGAGCAAATTACCTGCAGGTCATTGTTAGGCTTTGCTGGAACGTCAGATGATGAGCATAGTATCTTTCAAATGCTCAATTATCATGTCAATCTAAGCTGTCCTCTTGCAAAGTTGATTAATATATGTATTTCTGAAAAACAGTAATAAAAATGGAAGTTTCAGTGAGTGTGGATGCAGGGTGAAAGCCATGTGTGCATGTGCACACATGCACTCTTAAATACTTTGAGTGGCTCTAAACACTGGAAAGAGCTTGAAACTTGTGGCTGTACTTTTGGAAGTGCTGATTTGCTCTGTGCATTTGTTAATTTTACTTTTAGTTTATTTTGTTCTTTTAAGCACTAGGACTATTAATATTTTTAGATATTATCGTATATACAGCTGCCTAAATGAAGTAATTTGCCCTTGTTGCTATCTTTTTATACCGTGGAAGAGACTTGAAAATGTCAGGGAGCCAGTATGGTAGCTGAAGTTCACATACACACTTAAAATCAGACTAAGAAGATATTTCACTTATTCTAGTTATAGCTGATAAGCTTTTGGAAATTAGATGGTGTTTTCAGCAGCATGAGTGTTTGTGTTTCCATTTTCTAGACCCCACAGGAATCTTTGTTTACTGAGATCCTTTTTTAGGAATTGGACATGAATTTGTGTCAGTTTTTGTGCAGTAGCCTGAGAGAGGCAGTGAACGGGCTTTTCTTTAAAAATTGTACGTGTGGGGTGAAACAGCGAGGCGGTGGAAAAGTGGGATGAGTCCCTCAACTACCCTAATGCCACGCTCAGTTTAAGTTCTGAAGTAGCTTTTTTTTCAACCTGAATGTTTAAAATCTGATATTTCATAGGCAAAAAAAAAAAAAAAAAGTAGCAAATGCTGAGATTGTGTAACAGAGGTATTGGAATTAAATGTTGTAAGTGTATAGAGGAGCAACTCTTGCTATTTTGTTTCCCCTCCAGACCCTTCCTCCCTCCACAACTGAATTTGTTTAATCTGGAGCGTACAGTGAACTCAAATTGAGTATGAACAACTGTAGTTTCACTTAAGTGTGACCTGAAAGAGACCAAAATAGGTTGGACTCCCTGTCTATCGCTGTGGTGTAAGGAATCTGGGAAGCATTTCCGATGTTCTCTGCACACACAGGCTCGTGGTTGAGCAGTTGGTCTCAGCAGCATGGTGGCTACTGAATTTGTCTACGAGTGCTGCTAATTTTATTTGGATATTTCAGTCTGAGAAGGGTGAATCACTGAGTTATTGTTAGATGAGATCTAATCTGGTGCCATACCTCCCATACCAAAAAAAAGTTGCCAAAATTTTACATAGTATGTGCTATGTGTTACTTATTTCCATTGGATTTCTAACTGGTTTGCAAACTCTTGCCGAGTAAGAGATGGTAGTAGGGAAGATGTGCAAAATAAAAACACTGTGAGGCTTTATCCAGCAGCTACTTAGAACAAACTAGCTTGTTGGCTTTGTAGTTATTGGAATCCTGGTACCTTTTTTTGCTTCAGAAATGATTCTGAAGGTCCTTCACCATTCCTTTTTGTTGCTTGACTTCTTTAAAGGGAGCTGAATTCACTGGAAATTACATAAAAAAATTTTTTTTTGTGACCTACTGCTCCCTAGCCCCTTCCATGGCCACATACTGCATGGGAACCCTCTGCAAATTTCAGTCTGGGGCTGCTTCTTACAGCTGATGTAGATTTTCACAGCTAGTTCATAATGGAAGTAGTGACTGCTTCAAGTAGCAGGGCCCTGTGGGCACTTGGAAAACAGGTGATGGGAAAGAAGAAGCCTTTGGCTATTTTGGTGGCCGAAGAAAATGAGGGGTGGGGAGAAGAAAGATAAAAGCTGAGCCCAGTGTTCCATTCAGGATTTTAAGTAAACAAAATATTTTTGCATGCTTAGAAGTCTTTTTGCTTTTAAAGGTGTTTATTTTCAATCTTTTATGCATCTCATGAGTGTTTTCACTTTTATCCACATCCCAGTTAGTTGCAAGTTAGTTGTGTGGTGAGAGACTAAATGACAAGTGACCATAGCTTGAAAAAGTTTGGTCAACAAAATCAGCTCCATAGTACAGTTGTTTAAGGAATAGAGACCCCTGCTCAGAGGAGGAGAGAAAGAGAAAATGTGGCATTTAGAAAAAAAAACTTACACCCCCACCCCAAAAAGAGGGGGAGGAACCAACCACAAACCAAACCCAACCCAACCACAAAGATAGGCCCATTTTTCTGAAGGACACTAAAAATTCCCATTAGATTTAAAGCAGTGTTTAATTNNAAAAAAAAAAAAAAATCTTAACAGCCTTTTCTGTTAACAACACCTGAAAAATGAAAGGATTTTTTTAAATGAGAAATTTAACATTAATCTGGTAGTGTCAGAACCTTCAGAATTTTCTTTTTAAAATGCCTTTATGGTCCACTCAAGGAAATTCACAAATAATGACTATAAGCTTTCAGTCTAATTAGTGATGTGAATAATTGTTGGGTGAAAATCCAAAAGCAGATGATAACAGGTGGGAGCCTACTATCCAGGTAATCCACATAAACACAGGAAACACAGCTGGGCTCATGCTGCTTGACTTGCCTGTTTAGCACGATGTGACTTGGCCGTGCCCCTGCAAATCTTCTGGCTGTACTTGTGGAGCTATCAGTCTGTTCACAGGGCTGCAGATCCTTTCAGAGTGTTGGAGTTACTCCTGCAAGGAGAGGGGCTGGTGGCTTTGTGCGCGGAGCTGCGCGGCTCGGCTGGCCCCGTGCGCGCCTTTCTGACGGCCGGCCCCGGGGAGAGGTAGTAAACAAACCCCATGTTTTGCAGGCAGTGGTAGGAAATTTGATCGTCAGCACAGAGGGATCCGTGAGGTAATCCAAGAGTCATATTTTCATTCTGAATGATGAGATAATGCACCTCTCCAAAGCGGCTGCTTTGCTGGGTTGTACGTGCAAGATGAAAGGGGGAAAAGTGTAGTTAGGAGCCAACTATTATGTCTTGCGTGAGCGTTGAGAAAAAATTTTCTTTGTCTAAATTTTCTGGAAAATCTTTATTCTGAGTGGTATTACAGACTGCTTTTAAATCTGGGTCTGGGATTAAACGAGTCAACACAAAGAGAAGTATTGCTGCAGTTTGCCTGTGGCTTAGCCAAGTTTTGTCTGCTTGAACTGCTGAATTGGGTCTGAAACTGGAGCAATAACATTTCCTCTTCAAGTGTTGTGCTGACCAGATCAGTGTGTAGAAATAAAAAGTGGTGATGTTTCTTAACAAGTCAGTATTTGAAACCCTTCTCCTTTCTTCTGCTAGGTAAGTTGAAGATGAACTGGCTGTTTCACAAGCTAATGGCTTGATTTGACAAAATGTAGTAATGGTGCCATCAGGGCGCCTTGTAATATATACTAGAAATTAAATACCTTTTAATATAAGTGATATAAACACCTCTGTTTATTAGTTAACTGAACCCGAGTTTGTTTTTGAAAGAAATTCAGAATACCTTCATTTTAGGTAGGAAGTGTGATCGTTTGGTTTTGTATTAATCAGAACTGCGTTTTAGGAAAAAGCACAATGAGATATGTAACTGCGTGAGTATATGCATACGAAATTTTATAGATAAAGATGGCTTGGAATATCCATTCAATAAGCTTTATTTGAATGGACTTACTGCTGTTTGTGAGGTACTTTCAGGAATGAAATGTGAACAATTTAGAGTGAAAAGATTGCTTAAGTCCAAGAAACTTCAGTGTGAAGAGGGGGGCAGGCTGAGACTGCAGCACCTCTTGCAGGACAAGCCACTCCAGTGGCTCTGTCTGTATCATTACCTCCATTTACCATGAAGAAAATAATGACAATTCCCCCTCCCACACCCTGTAACTAGAAAACTGCTGCTTTTTCCCCCAACCACACTGATCTGAATTGAGAGTTAAGGATTATTTATTTTGTCCTGTAAACTTGGCTACTTTTTTTTCCTTTCTTCCCACTAGAAGAGCATTAAAAACACTGATTCACTCTGTTTTGCCCATGCATCAGCTACTTGAAGCAACCTGAGGGGGAGAAACTAATGAACTCTGTGTGGGGGTAGCTTTTGTGTGGGATTTTCCCTGCCTGTTTTTATTTTGCTGGCTGCAGAGTAAACAATAAGACACCTCTTTCCCCTCCCCTATAAATCCAGTTGATTACCAGCAGTTTTCCATGTGGCTATAAGAGTTGCTAACTTTGTTACTATGGCTGTTCCTGTCAGGACTTTTTATACAGAGCTGATTTCTTACCGTATGGCGTTACCCACACTCCATAGAAGGTTTTTTTGCTGTGTGGTGTTTTTTTAACATTTCATCTCCAGCTGTCTATGTTCAGTTTGGGTTGTCAGTGAAGTGAGGCTGAGAGCTGACAATTTTTGTCTTGGTGCCATTCTTTGGAGCTCAGAGAGAAGAGGGGTTGTTTTGGTGAGTGGGTTTCAGTGTAGCTGTCAGAGCTGGGGCACCACAAGCTGGGAGGCAGCACTGGGGGGTACCAGCACTCGGTGCTGGCACACTCTGCACCTGTGGTGGGACCTGGCAAGACTTTTTCCAGGTAACCAGCATGGCAGTACAGACCTAGAAGGGAGGAAATGAACAAGCATTTGCTCTCTGCATGTTCTTGAGAGTGGCAAAGGTAGACCATTTACTTTCTATCCCATAGGTATTGAGTTCAAACAGTTGAATGGACTAAGACTGTCGATGTTCACTTGATCTGCTTTCAAACATGTTTAAGTCTTTTTCCATAGGCTCTTGTTTAAAAGGAGAACGTTTGTGCTCTGTGTGTTTAAGGCATTAATGTTGTGTGTAGTTCATATGGCTGCTGAAATAAGAGACTATTAAGTGGTGTTATTGTTGAGAAATGGGAATTAAGGAGGAGGAGGCAGCATGTCTCTGGGGGGGAGGGAGGATGGTGAGAAGGGGTCTGGTGAGAGTGTAGGTACAACCGTGTGGAAGTGAAGTCACTTTGATACTTGCATTTGTTTCCCTCTGAAATTTGTTTCCCTCTGTAAAATTTTGACACATCTATGAGATACAAAAAAAAAAAAAAAATTGTGACTGTGAGCAAAAGCATGATACTTTGTTGTTCTTTGCTTTATAATTGTCTATCTTCTCTTATTTAAAAATATTTTTCCCTACGGGGAGGTGCAATCTGATGTGATTTGCCTTTGCTAAGTGTCATATAAAGCATAGAGTGAGATTGTATTAGTAAAAGTGTATAGTGAGACTTAATACAGGGATGCAAAAATAGACAATTTTGACACCCTTTTAACTAAAGGGGAACTTGATCTATTGAATGAAAAAATCCTGGTGTATATATTGAGGGCAGAGAGAAAATGAAAGGGTACACATAAAAGAAGTGAAGAAGAAAAGCCACAATTTCAGCATTTTCTTTCTCCCACCACCCTCTTCCTAAGACATATTTAGTATTTTTTCATATGTGTGGAGGGTTCTTGTGGGCTGGGAGCACTGGGTGTCCCTGTGCATGTTTGTTCTGTTTATTGATGTGAGAGAGGTGACCCCTTCAGAGATCACTAAAATGGCTTTTAGTAAATTATCCATCTTTATGGTACTTTGCCCTTTCTGTCTCTGCACACACGTGTAGCACAAATATGCTGCTTGCCTGGTGAAGGGGCACAATGGTGGCTGCTTGTTTTACTCGCTTTCAGTGTTGCAGAGATATTTATGTCCCCCAAATACAAAGCTCCAGAAGAAATATGTTGGCATATGGTCGTCAGCAGTGGCTTAAAGTAACTGAATCCTGTTACCTGGAGAGTACCTGAAAAGAAGAATCAGAATTTGTGCAATTCCTCTTAAGGAAAGTAAATTATTGCCAAACAATTGGTTTTGGACTAACCTTGTACAGAAACCAGAGAAGTCTCTTTTCTTTTTACCCAGAACACTTTTTATTGGGTATCTTTGAAAAAGAGAAATGAGTGAGAATACCTGTTCACATGTTCTGAACATAAGTAGCTTTCCAAAACCTTAGTATGATACAGAGCACAAACCCAATTTGCCCAGACTTTTTTTTTTTTAGTTGACATCTATTTGCAATGCCTGTTTAGAATGGGAGAAATGAATTAAGAAATCTGCTTAAGCTGGAAAAAGTGCATACACAAGGCTTACGTGAGTCACATTGATGAGAGGTGCTGGCAGGGTTTTACTAAAAATTTAAGACTAGATGAGCTAAATATTAAATGAAACTACTGTAATAATATACCTTCATGGCATGAGAAAGGACTGTTTTTGGTTTTACTCACTTGGTGTGAGTGCAAGTAGTCATAAAGATTATTTCAAAGCAGAACATAACAAAACCCTCTGTAGGGTTCTGCTGTCTGGGTTAAAAAAGCTATAGGATCTTTGCATATTTCTACTTTGCTGAAGAAAACAGGGTCATGAGGAAGCTGGAAAGCATCCTGAAAGAGCTAACTGCCTGCAATGGGAGTGTATTTCCAGGAAGAGACTCTATACTTTTCTCTTTCCTTTCCCCACCTATTGTGTGGAGTTTTCACTCAGTGCAAAAGAGTGCTTGCCGAAGTCAGAACGCATCCTCGTGGAAGCTGTTGCTGCTCTGTTCAATTCAGTCCGGATTTGTCAGCTTCATCCCTTACCCTTTGCTACACTCCTGCATTCGGTTTGGGCTATTTCTTGAGGAGTTTGAGAGCTGGTTTTCTGCGGGCTCGCACGCAAGCAGTAGTAGAGCGAGTGCCTGTGAAATCACTGGAATCACCGGCGCTGCCCTGCCCGGGAGAGAGCGGGAGGAGCGCTCTCGGAGCAGGAGCTGCATCCGCAAGGGCTGGCAGCACGTGGGAGATGGGCGCTCCCTGCTCGCAGCTCCTTCTGCTCCTGCGAACACAAAAACAGCTAGGGCATTTCCAGCTGTCCTTCCCTGGTGTTCAGGGGGAAACAGGTACCAGCGTTGTGGACTTGTAGGCATTCTGAAGGAATATGTTAGGACTTCTTAGACAGGGGCTAATAGCAAATGAAATTGCAAAATCTCGAATGTGTCCATGATTTCTTATGCTGGTTCTGTGTGATTCCTCTCTTGGCCATGCAAAGCTTTATTCAATTATTTTTTTCCCCCCATGGCTAATTGCAATACAAAAATAATGAAAAAAAATTCACATGTATCAGTAAACACCAGATTTCAAACTTGTTTACTAGGTGACAAGTTAAAATTACTTGCAGCCAAGAAACTGATGAAGGTACAAATAGCTCCAAATTAAATGGTGTGTTTATAGCTACTCTTGTGCTTTTGAAGTGACCTTTCAGTTTTGTACAATAGGTGTCTCACTATTGCCATAAATTGAGGTGCACAACAGGACTGTACCTGTTTTGTACTTAGCTTGCCATTTTCTTTTGCTGTTTGTGAATGTGGCAGGGGAACTAGTAATTTTAAGGTGGCATTTCTTCCTTGCTCGTCTCCTTTCCTTCTCCTTTTCAGAATGTTCAAGTTATTTCTGCGCTACAAATGTTGGCTGGCTAAAGTTTTAAATTGTATCAAACTTTTTCGGTCCCTTGAAGTCACAAGGGGAAGGAAAAATCCCAGCACCAAGCCTTGTGCTAGTCCTCAGCATTAGATTGATTAAAAGCTCAGATTGCTTTTTGTTTGGTCCATCTTTCGGGTGTTGAGCAGTAGAGAAGATTTTCAGAGGGATTTCCTTCTGAAATGAAACGTGAGGTGGTAGTTTTGTTAAACTTGCTTAAATGTTTCTGGAAAGGACTCCCTCCCCTCCAGCCCCCTTCTCCTCAGTGGATGAACCCTGTTCAGTGGGAGCATTGGTGGCTAAACTTGGGTGTGGGGCTGGGGTGAGACCTGCTGTTGGTATGGGGGCTGTTGGGCTTGGATCCTTCTGTGCATGGCACTCCTTGCATGAATTTCAATTTGAATCTACAAGTGTGAGAGAGTAGTGGCACAACACGGTTTGAAGCACATTGAATAGTGTATTGGCTGCCAATTTTGTGGTTTGGGGTTTTGCTGTATTAAAATTTCCCAGTATTTTTAATATGTATGAGTTGTATGAACATCCCCTTTTATGTTCTACCTCAGGACTCAACTTCCAAGTTTCAGGTTGCTGCGTGAGATTATTTTGATGTTTCAGAGCAGTATATCACTGCTTTAGGGTGACTGTTTTGCAGCAGTATCACTAGCTGAGATGATGGTCTAAGGAAAACTTTACCAGCTTCAAGGAAATTTTCTGCTCTCCCTGTTATAGTGAAGCAGCTCCTGACTTTCCCTGCCTAATTGAAAATGAAACCTTAACAGGGTTGTGTGTGGTTTGGGTTTTCGTTCTCCCTTCTTTGCCTATTTATATGATCAAATGCTGAAATCTGCTCCTACTTGCTTGAGAGGGAGTGAAAACAGCTGAGAAATGCTACAAAACCAAGACCTGTTTCTGTTTTCTGGCCAAATCATGTTTGTTGCTTGATCTGATGGTCGCTGTAGTGTTGGGGGTGACACCTCCACGTGAGGAGCAGTTTGGGCAAGGTGGCTTTGTGCTGTAACCTCTGCTTGTGTCTTGAACCAAGCCTGTTGGGGAGAGCATTTTAAGATGTAAAACACTCACTGCAGGCCTGGGTAGGTGGTGGTGTTAGGGAAAGGAGTGTATTTTAAAAGGATTTGGGGGCGAAAAGGAAAGCTTTTGATTTTATTGCTAGACAGGAACATCTCTAAAACTTGTTTTGCTTGAAGACTTCACTGGCTTGTATAAATTTAACTGTTATAAAAAATCCTTAAAATGTTAAACATTTTTTTTTCTGAGAGAGGCCATTATTGAGCAATTAAAATGTGAGGTAGAACTAAGTGTTTGAACACAAGACACTTATTTAGCTGCTTTGGTTTACCAAAATGCAGCTGAGAGTTTCAAAGTCT
Source organism: Urocynchramus pylzowi (assembly GCA_013397555.1). NCBI lineage: Eukaryota > Metazoa > Chordata > Aves > Passeriformes > Fringillidae > Urocynchramus > Urocynchramus pylzowi. The sequence goes on along the minus strand of VZRH01005580.1, from coordinate 96,936 downwards.
TGACTGCTCTCTGTTGTCCCCTCTCCCTTCCCCAGAGCTCCCCAGGATGGTCAGGCTGACCCTGTTAGCTCAACATACCTGAGCCTAGCCGAAACTGTGTTAATCTACACATTCTTGTAAATCCCAAGGGGTTTGTGGCATCTCTGGCATTTATTTGTTCTCTCACTTTGGGGGAAGGGAGGAGACAAAGGACTTGGCTGTGAAGGCAGCCAGCACACTGCCAGGCTTTGCAGTAGCACTTCAAAGTGGATGTTTTGTTTAGTAGATAAGTGAAAACTGATGTAAATTTGGGGTGAAGATACAATAAATTTACTGATTCTTATCCTCTCTTCCCAATAAGGAATGAAGAATGCTAATCATGTAAATATTAGAAAATAGTCCTTCATTAGATTAATGAAAAGCTTAATATTAAGCCAAATGTATTTATTAAATTTTATATTCCTTACCTTGAAGGATTGTAACATTGTGATGTATGTCTTGGGAATTAAAAAAAAAACCAAAATAAAACCAAAAAACTCTTGAAGTGTGTAAAGGAGAACCCAGTACGAATACATGGGATTATCAAACCCATTTATAACAGAGAATTAGATACTGAAGGCCTTAAAGCTAAAATAGAAATACTCTTCAAGAAAAGTGGAGGCTTCATGAAATGTAACAGCTGTCAAATGTGTAACAAGTATTTCTGTAACAGTTCTTTGGACTTGAAATGGTTTTGACCTGACATTCCCCCCTCGGCGATCTGTTGGTTTTTTTGAATTCTGTATTTGGTTTTGCCCCTTTTAGTATGACAGATGCTTAAATGTATGACACTGCTATGTATAGTCTATCTTGCAATAATGTTTTCTTTGGGTTTTTTTAAAAAACTATTTTCTTTAATTTATCTGCAGGAGTCGGAAGCTTCAGATCAGGAATATCCCGCCTCACTTGCAGTGGGAGGTAGGAAGTTACTTTAAAAAAAAAATTTATTTTTGCTTAAAAACTATGTTTCTGTTTCTCTCTTTATCCACAGGACTTTTCCCCTTCCCCCACCTTTCACTTGCTTTGCACACACCACCCATTCTGTTCTGGGGAAAAATCCTTTGGAAGAGGGAACAATAGAGCCTTCTAAGCAATTCAGATAACTGCCTTCATTTCTGTTTTCCAAGTTAACCATAAAAAATGTTGAAATGGATTCCTTGGTGAATGCTGACTTCCTGATGCAGTCACTCTCTTTGACAGAAAGCTCATCCATTTTGGACCTTGCTGGTGTTTGGTGTATGAGTTCAGCAAACTTAATAAAAGTTCTTATTTAAATACTTGGTCAAAAACCTTTACAGAAGCAGAAATTTAGTTCTGGCCCTTCTGTGGGTGTGGGGTTTTTGGGGGGGCTTTTGTTTGTTTTCTTTGCTCCTCTCTATTGGTGGCATTATGGCAAATTGTTCACAGTATTCTGATTATTGGCTCTCACCAGTATAATATGTACTTGCTATTTACACTCCACAAATAGTGTTCTAATTTTTGCAGTAGATTGCCAACTGTGAGAACAGATAGATAAGTTTTCTCTACTGTTTTTCTGCCTTGTATATGTTTAAAATGTTTTTTCATGTTTTATTAGTGTTAAGTCATCCTCTTGCCTGAGGGAATTTAGAGGGTGGTGGTTTTGGGGATAAAGCTCCGGTAGCATTGTTCTCCAGTGGGTTTGGTCTGTTGCCTTCATCTGACTTTCCATCTGCAGCTACTTCTTTGTTTGCACTGCCTGATTGCCTCCTAGCTTTGAAGGAAAATGGAGGCATTGGTCTGTTGAATCAAGGCTGTCACCCACAGGGTCTCTGTCAGGTATCACACCACCTCTCCATGCTCCAGCCTGCCCTTCTGGTGCCAGCTGTCCACGTGAGCTTTTCCTCTGCACTTCCCAAGCCTTGCATATCCCTCAGCTTAACAGTATCCACTTGATATCTTTTATTTCAATTTCATAACTGCTTTTTTATGTCAAACTTCTGCAAAGCATAGTAACAGAAATGGTTGAGGCTGACTAATCTGAAAATTAAGTTATTTTTTGGTACAAAATTCCTCTGAGGATTTTGTGTAGGAATAGTAAGTATCAGAGCAGAGGCATACAACTCAGAGATGTGAATAAACAGATGTTTAACAGAAGTGCTGTTGAGCAGAGTACTTGAAAATGCTTCTACCTGCTCATGACTCCTTACACATGTAGCTAATACTGCTTGTCTATTACAGGTATTTACCCTGTTTCCCATCTGCTTTCTGACTTAAATGATCCCTCTTCTCTGTTGTTGCAGTTTCTGTCACGACATCTGGTCTCAGCCAGATATTTTTTCTGCCCATCTTTGTAAAAACTCTTTTGTCTTCCTAAAGTTCCCAAGGAAGAATCAAAATTGTCCCTGTAAAAATTGTCTCAGCCTTGCCTACATGCACTAAAGCTACTTTTACAGACCTGACCCTTTGAGCACAGAATTTATAGACCCAAAAGTTTCTACAATACTTTTTTTTTCATTCTCTTGCAACATCAGCGTTGCCTGGCAAGTACAGTTTGTCCACTAACTTCCTAAAGCTTTTCTTTCTAAATGCTGGTGGTCTGGCACCTCTGCACTTAAGCAGGTACGCTTTGTCTGTCCTTAAAACAGTGCTGATAAAGTACAGCAACTGGTGATTAAATTCATCAGGGAATTGTCTTATGTCGGTTTACCTTGGGTTCTGATATCTTTTTTTTTTTTTTTTTTGGTGTTAAAATCCTTGAAAAAAATTCCTTTGAACTCTGTAAGAAGGTTTTTGATGATTCCCCCTTAGAACCTCCCCTTAGATTCTCCCCTTAATGGGGAGAGTAGAAATGTATGTGTTCAGAGAAGTATTTATATTGAAGCAATGTTCTTGCAGAATATTTTCTGAGTGGATGGTATGTGAGTGTGCATGTGTAGCAGCTGGAGTGATTTTACTTAGATTGTGTTTTATAGTCCCTCTGTGCCAATTCGCTTGCCTCATCACCCCTTTGTTAATTGCTTGAATCAAGACTGACTTCTAATAGGTGTGAAATCCTTAAAACCAGACCAAAACAACTGATGAAAGAGGTCTCTAGGTTAGTTAGTCCAGCCCTCATGTATGTTCCATATTGAAATACAAAACACACTTTGTACTCTGCAACACCTTTCCTTTCCCTGTGACACAGGATATGTGAAAAGAACAGCAGATTAATGTTCTTGTGAACTGGTTTTCCCCTGATATAGCCACTATTCAGAAGGTTATAGTGCCATTCTTTGCAAAAGCTGTAGTAACTGTCTTGGTGGTTTTTTTTTTTTTGTTTTGTTTTTTTTTTTCTTTATAAAAATAAGCTCTCTATAAAAAGCCCATGGGAGTGCCCCTAGAAGTCAGTGTGCTTACCTCTAGCTCAGTGATTCACAGCTGTTCTTGCTGCCTGGGTGTCACACAATGGTACCTGTATGCCTTGGGCCATGTGGGACTGGGACCAGCAAGGATCTCTGAGCACAGAGATGGCCCTTGGCTCATAACAAAACACCCACAGGGCCCTCTTAAAAGGAAGGCATCTATAACATTCTTAAATACAGCTCATCTGAAACAGAGTTTGGTAGCAGCTCCCACTTCTGAGCACCACAGATGAGTTTTGCCTCCTGGTTTCCAAAACCAGAAAATTTTTCAGGGAATATTGAAGGTTAGTTTGAGCTGAGAATGTTTTGGGATCCATCACCTGAGGAAGGTGCCTCACTGTTGATATAGGTCCTTTGCTCTCCATGTAGATAAAAGCTGGCTTTTGAGATTCATGAAATACTGGAGTAAATCCGTTTCTGGTGAAAACTTTGAAACTGTTCCACTGGTGTACCCTCTTATCTTTCTAAGAGATATGCATGTCTATTCAGTAAAATTTAGTAAAATTTCTCTTTAGTAGAAGAGAAGTGAGAAAACATTGAACTTTAGTGATAAGGAAATTTTGACTTCCCCTCAGACATAACTGCATGTCCCAAAAACTCGTGGTAAGACACTTGGCCCACAGTTATTCCATATAGATTGGGAAACAGTGGGTATAAATGGCCACAGAGTAACAGGCATTTATTAGCAAGACTTGTCAGGAACAAAGTCCTGAAATTCAGAGTAGCTATTTGCTTTTCTGGCTGCCCCTTTTGACAAAAATATTCCGACTAGTGTTCTCCTTCACGGACGTTGACATTACTGATTAAAATACTGACTCTTTAAACCAGCCCTAGCAATTGGGCTTGTTTCCTCTCTGTTATGTAAGACCTCACCATGCACTTATCAGACCATCATGGTATAAGCAAAAAAGGTAAGATAACCCTTTTAGACCACATTCAGAGCTAAGTGGTGGAGAAAAGGACAGATAATGAACTGCTATAATCTGCTGAGTTACTACTTTGAAGCAAAACCGTAAGGTTGCTATCCTGAAGAGCTCACTTGAAAAGTGCAGCTGTAAAAGATAAAATTCTAATTTATTCCAAGTCATTCAAGGTTAAGTTTGTACAGAACTTGTCTGGTAATTAATTTGAACTTCACAAGATTTTTTGGCAAGGTTCTGTAGGTTTCTTTATGTGTGGGTTGGGTACTCTTGTGCTCCTTGCCCGGATAGGAGAAACTGGAGGTGGAGGGAAGACAGCATCACTGTATGAGCTAAGAAAATTTAGAAGTTGCCTCAGACTGCAGCTGGAGTCTGGACTGATAGAGGATTAGCCAGGGTCATGTGTTCTACTCATCCATAAGTTAACTTGCATCTTGCCCCTACCCTCACTGGGCTGTCTCTGAGGATTCTGGATCAGTGATTGGTTCCATAGAAGCATCATAACTTCTGCATGCATAATCTTCCTTTTCTGCTGCTTACACATAATTTGCCTATATTGGTTATGGTATCCATAATTTGTAATTTGGAGAATTCATGCAGATCTTATTGTTTAAGTAAATAATTTTATCTTGTTACAAAGCCTGTTTTGTGACGCAAACTCTCAAACAGTTAGTGCATCAGTTTTAGTGGTAGTATGTGGGTAGTAGCAGTGTAATATGTAGTGGTAGTGTTCTTCCCCCTTTCTGTCCTCATTCTTGAAATACAGAGCTGAGATTGATGCTAAGAATCATGACCAGTGAAGAATTTGGAAACCCCTTTTTTTCCCATTCTCCACATATATCAGAGTCTTATCTCTTACTCATTGGAAACAAGTACCCTGGCTCTGTGTTTGCTGCAGAAAAGTAAATAGGTGTCTTCTTTCTTTTTCCTGAACTGCAGTCTGTAGCTGATTTGACTCCTAATTTGTAATGGCAAGTACTCTCTCTCTTAGCTTGTGTGTATTCAGCACTGGAGGTGTATTTGCAAGAAAAAATTGTAGGCCCTTTGCTTTGGAAGGAGATATAGGTATGGTGAATTAAAACTGAAGTACCTAGAGTTTGTTTCTGGTGTAACACAATGGGGATTTGAGTAGAGTTCTGAGAAGGAACTGTGCAATGCCAACCCCTTTTATCTCTTTCTTTTAAAACATTTTAAAACTAGCATCTACGAGTGCAGAAGATGCTTCAAGAGATTTTCTCTCCAAATATTTTTTTTCCATGTTTAGTGAATAAAACACTAGAGAACAGACTTTCAGGACACAGATGGTGCCAGAAATGGCACTTGCTGGCTCAGCAGGAAGGTAGCTGTTGAAGAGTTCCCACTTATCTTCTGTGGGCTTATTTCCTTATCGGTTTGGATGGAGCAGATAAACAGATAGTGTTGATGAACTTGGTAACAAAAAAGGTAGACTAAAAGCTGAGCCTGTGAAGTGTGAACCTGTTGAGTGAGCAAAGAAAGCAAGAAAAATGCTGTGAATGTGTATTCCTAGCTTTGCTGTGAGACTTGCAGGTTGCTTTCGGGGACAGAAATGTGTGGGAAGGAAGGTCTGATTTAGCTCTTCTGAAGGCAAAAGAATGTTACTAAACAGGGTTTGCTTTTCCTCACTTTTTCATGGAAATGAAAAATGAAGTCTCATAGTTATGTTGAGACCTCCAATGTTTCAGATTCCCCAAGCAGAAGTAGTAATGGAAAAGGATTTCTAGAGCTGCAAAGTGAGTGCGGGTTCCACATCGAAATTTCTGACCATGCAAGGAAGGTGGAGATGTCCAAAACCTATCTGCATATTTTGTAAGGCAACTTTGAGGATCATTAAAAGAATAGGGACTGATTCTCACTGGGCAAATGTTTGTAATTCTTACTGTGCACTGAGTAGCTGTCCTGAGGATCTGTAGTAGCTGCTTTGAATAAAGCAGCTAAGCTCTGTGGGGTGGGTTGATGGTTCTTCAGAGATGCAGTGTAAAACTAATCTTGATGAATGGTACCTGCTTAAGATGCAGGATATAAAGAGGACAGGTGGGGATTTTGTGGGTTTTAGGAAAAGAAAACCAATGAAACTATAGCAATTAAGAATAAGTTATGATTATACAAAGCAGATATTTCTCATAAAATCAAGATGTAAATAGGAGATGCAGGAATGAGCTGTAAGTAAAATGAAAAGAACTCTAGAATTAAGGTGACTCAACAGTTAAGATATATACAATATATTGAAATTTGGTCTCTCACCTCAAGCTTCCTCTAAGAATCCTAACTTGATGTAGTGCTATAAAAATAACGTTTAGCTATAAAAACGCTAGCAGAAAGCTAAGCATGCACAAATCTGCTGCTACCTGCTAGGTCTGGGAATCTCTGGTAGGGATCTTTGAGAAGGAAACAGAAAACAGTGTGCTACATCAGGCACTAAGCTGTATTTCTTGTCAATTGCTACTTGTCCTACTCAGCAGGTGAATGGAGAACATGTTATTCTGCTCTCTGCAGCAGTCTTTTACATATTGGAAGACCTATGATGCTTTGGGATGGTTAAGGAGGGAGTTTAAGTTCTTTCAACTTCTTCTCAAGACTCTTATTTCTAGGCTATTGATTGTTGGGAAGTCTCTTACCCGGGAATGTCCCATGAGGCTTCTCCAGAGTAATTTCTGTAGTTTAGGATTACTTTGAGCTCTTTTCTCCATGTGTATTGTCACTCCATTTCAGCTTTGTGCCATCTTCAAATTTAGTGAGCAGAAACCTGACACAACACTAGATGGTGTAGTCCCTGGAAACCCTGTGAAATGGAGCCTTTTAGTTGGACAGTAGGCTGGTAATGACTGTTACCTGACAGGGGTCCCAAGGTCAGCCTCTCACCTGCTGCTGTACTGCTGTCAGTCTTTGCCTTATGAGCTTGTTGTAGGGGACAGTGTCAAAAGCCTGTGGAAGGGAGATTGCCTTCCTTTCCCCAGTTAATTCTGTTATAATGAGAAACTGGAGAGATTTATCAAGAATTATGTACATCAAACAAAATTTGAATCTGATCACATGCTTCATTTGATTTCTAACTACAGGATAGAGGGCAGAGTAGATAGAGGTTCTGCATTCTGGGGCAATGCAGAACCTCAGGAAGGCACTGCTTCTTCCTGGGCTTGGATCTATACCCAGGGGAGCATGGGGGCTGCCTTTGCTCCTCTTCTGACAAAAAGCAAAGAGAGGGTGATCATCTTTCCTTTGTTATCTGACCTGGGACCCACACTCTGAATTAACTGTTTTTTCCTGATCTGCATATATTTCCCATTGTCTGGCTGGGCTTAGCTGCAGGTGAAGCAATCTGATATATGAAAGGCAGACCACCCAGTTTTCACTTCAGATGACATACTGGCTTATGGTGGGATTTTAATAGCCTGGCTTAATTATAGGGGGTGATATTTACAGATATATGTGAAGTAATCAACACCACTTGCAGGTGTTTAAAATACAGTGTGAGAGTGGAGGTCCTTAGATAAATATGCAATAAGCATATTTCTCACTTAAATTGATTTAGTCAAATGTGCTGGTTACAGCACTGTTGATAATTGTCATGAAGTTATTATAAACAAGGGAGAAAATCCAATGAGGAAAGTTAATTTTCTTTGAGATTTGGGCTACAGCATTTTTTCATTTAAATCAGAGTCCTACTAAAACCACTTGATACTGATATGTTTATCAAACATCTGCCCCTCTGTAAGACTCAATATCTTAGAAGTCCCTAATGAAGGTATTTTGTTGTTCTTCTATTATAGGCTTAGAAAAGTCACATTGCATTAGTTAATACAAAGGTTTCTTTAGGAAACTTGTATTATAGTAGTTTAAGTAGTGAGTAGGGAAATTAGAGGTGAGGTCAGGGCTCTGTTGCACTAAGCACCTAGAAGATACAGAAGGTGGTCTTCTAACCAGAGGAACCATTGTGTTAAAACCCTGTTTCAGAGAAATCAGAAGACAAGGATGGGGTCAGAGCTGGTTGACTGACCTAGTTCAGAGGTGTGCAAGTTGCTCTGCTTACTCCAGGTGGCCCAGGTAATTAAGCCAAAAGAAGAGGAAGTAGAAGATTTTGGTCTGTGCTGCAGGAAGTGGGGTGTTGGGTGGATGTTCAGGCAGCCACAGGACTCCTATGGCAGATCAAGTAATTTGGCTGAGCAAGTTTTAAACTGTGCCAGGAGGTGTCTCAGCTTTTTGACCATGATCTTAAGCAAGCTGAGTAGTAACTTGCAGTGACTTCAGAGCAAGGTTTGTGAGATGCTGTGGAGGGGGACAAGGAGTGGAGAAAAGCTTCCACTTGGCCCTTAGACTTATAAGCTGTTGCCTTGTCTGAGCCACACAACTTTGTGACTCAGTGAGTTGTCTACATATCTGCTTTAAGAGTGTAAGCTGCTTTTGGTTGTGATGGGCTCTAATTGTCAAAACACAGCAAACTGGTGAGTTTTGAGTGTTAAATTCCAGCTAATATGTGCATAATATTTGTCTTTTGAGACTGCTTTTATAGCCTGTTCTTACTAATCTTAATTCCCTCTCAGAATTCAATGGTAGAAATAGCCAAGTGAAGGGTATAGAAAAAGGAAGAAATGTTTCAGTGCAACTATTTGACCAAAAACTCTCCCCCCATCCAAACTTGCTCCATTGTCCTGTGACTGAGAGGAGAAAAAGTCTGTTTTCATTACTGGTTTTTAGTCTTCTGTGATACAGAAAATCACAACTTGCAATCTCTTAACTTTTCAGAAGTGTTCTAATACCTAAAACAGCTGTTAGTGTGCAAGAATTTTGGCATTGTCACTATAGGGTTGCTTGGCACTGTTAACTCAATGTGTTGCTCACAAGCCTAGAATAATAGTTACTTGTTTACCCTGTCACTAACAGTGACTCCAAAACCTGAGAAATCTTAACAGGCATACAAAATTTTCTTGGTTCAAAACTTTTTGGGAAATCAGCCACCAATCCTTCCTTTTTATTTGCAGTTCTGGAAAGGTGTTGGTGAAGAGCTTTGTTCAAGGATTCAGTTGTTAAGGTGTTGCACTCCTTAGCTATATTTTCTACTTAAGGAGTCACTTTAATCATGATGCAACCACTTTATCCAGCATTATTGTGACATGTTTGTTGCGAGAATTACAAAACCATTCAGGTTGAAAGGGGTCTCAGGAGGTCTATAGCCCAACTTTCTGTCCAAATCAGCACCCTGCATTGAATTCCAGCCACATTACTTAAGGTTTTGTCCCCTCTAGGAGATCTCTAGAAATGCAGATCCTGCAACCTCTCTGGGTGACCAGTTCAAAGGATTAATTATCCTGTTGGTGAGAACTGTTTTCCTTATACCTGGTGAGGACATCTGTTGTGCCAACTTAAGCCTGGTGTCTCCTGTTCTCCCACCCTCCACCTCTGTGGAGAGCTTGGGTCTACCTTCTCAGCGAGCTCTGGGGCAGGCTGCTGCTATGCTCCCCCCAAAGCTGTCCATTTTTTTGGCTCAACATGTCCATTTTTCTCACTGGAGAGGTGTTTCAGTCTCCAGTCTCCTTGGTGGCCCTTCACTGAATTCATTCCAGGGTCTCAATGGGTGTCTTGTACTGGAGGTTCCAAAACTGGATGAAGTATTTGCATGTGACTGGTTATCCCCTTTTACTCAGTATTCATTAAGTTTACTCCATCCATTCTTTGATTATCTTTGTCCATTCTTGGAAATTTTTATTGATTTGGAGTTAAGAAACTAAATCTGTGCATCATTCATTTCAAATTGTTTCACTTTATGAAGGTAGCTGCTGTCAGACACCTCTGTGTATGTGTTAGGCTTTGCTCCTTTAAATAACAAACCCCTTCCCCCTCCCAAACCAACCAACCAATAATAACCTGCAGTAAAACCTGTGGAAAGGTAATAAGTGGAATGGGGCTTGCTTCTCATGTCTCAAGAGATTAGCAGACTTTTATTTTTTATGACGGCCATGGCAAAAATCGACACTATCAGTCAGCAGTGCAGATCCTCCTCTGGGCATGCTGCTGGTTGCCAGGAAATGTTACATTTGAATCATATGCGTACCACATGTTGACCTAACTTTATGCAACTGACTCTTTTGTGGAGGGAGGGAAACAAAATGTGATTATTTCCAAGGGTCTGGCTAGTTCCAGTCCTATTGATGCTATAACGCAGTGGTAGTCAGCACATCTCTCTCTGCTAATAGATGTGCTCAGGCATGTGGGATTTTTGTCTCATTTGTTAGCCAACTAGAAATTGGCTCTTGGGCTATCACTCCAATGAACAAGTCTGTCATGGGGCTGCTCCTGACACAAACCTATTTCATTGCTACTTGTACAAGTACACTGCTGGACTGCTTCTGTGCTCCCTCCCACAGTCAGTTTTGGTTGTAGCCTTGAGCTTGACCATTCAAGACTGAGGCCCCATCTGTGTCCCTTCTTGCAGCTCCTATTTGCTTTCATCCAGTGCTACAGGAAAATCTTGAGTTATTTCTTGGATGAGGGGGATAAAGGAAGAAAGTGAGCTCAGCTGCAGAATCTCCTGCAGAAAAAAAGGAGACCTACAACTGAGGCAAGCAGTGAAACTGTTGTATCAAGCACAGGAAAATGTCACACTCTTACAGGAAGGCAAGAGATACCAACTCGACCTGCAGCTGCACAATGCCATTTCATCCAGCAGCTAGTGCTCACTCCAGGAGCTGGGTGATTTGGGTACTGGCTGCTGGGCTGAGGCCTTCAAAACTTGCAAGGAGGACATGAAGAATAGGTAGGAGGTCTCTGAGATGTAGGTGAACACCAACAGAGCCAAATCTGCTGAGCAGGGGGAAGAGAGGTAAAGGTCTGTTAATTTTGTGTTATTCTAAAGCCCAAAGCTCCCTCTGATCCTGTGTCCCAAATTGGTAGCCAAGTACATGTGGGCAGGGAGGGAAGGGAATGTAACTTGAAATAGCTCCCTTATTTTCAGACATTGAGTGTTGTGGCAATCAAAAAGGGGGGATGTGACTAAAAGCCATCAAAACCACTTCCAAGCACATGCCTTTTAGTGAAGCAAATGAGCAGGATTTTTAGAATATAATGCAAACAGGAAATCACTCTGAAAACTGTAGCCCACCATTAACTTGCTGGGGGAAGGGAAGACAGATTAAAACTATCCTTGCAAACAGCTGCTTTGTTATAAAACCTAATAGGGGATTGAATGCATGTGTAAGAAATGAATCCAAATCAACACCTTTTATTGGGTGCTGGGGTTTTTTTGTTGCTCTTAGTAATAAAATCAGGCTGCTGTTATGTGAGTAGTAGATAGCTGTTCATGCAACAATTCCACTTATTTGCTCACATAGTTCCTTTACTGAACTTATAGTTACCCAGTGTGAGCAGCAGCTAGGAGGCCAACCTCAACTATGTACTTTGAAGTGGAGGGGTTATAATGATGTGCCAGTGTCTTCTAGGAAGGTGTTGCTCAGCCTTTTGCATTGGATTTATAATTAAACTTTCATGATTGCATATAGCAGCTGTTGCCCTTTTGGATGTGGTTATTAATCTGCTGCCCATTAGTGTGTGCTAGTGTCATTGTGGAGATTCAGCAAAGTTTTGGTCTGGGCAAATCTTACATCCTGCCTTCTTGGCCCTTGTTTCCTTTTCTTGGCATGTTGTTTTCTGGCATCTCTGCTTTTCTGTCCAAATCTACAGAAGTTTACAGGAACCATCCATGCAAGCTTACAGTGAAGTGATGTGTATTACATCCCAACGACGGGAATTTTGTTTCTTCTTTTTGGGCACAGGACTTATGTGGACCTGCAGCATTCTCACAGGCACTGTGGGATCAGCTCATTATCCCTATCTTTATGATTTGTAGGTATTGGTTATTGCAACCCTAATGGTTGCTGTTTTAGGTTGCTGTCACAAGCTGGGATGACTTAAGCACTTTAGTGACTGCAACCTTATAGACTTGCTTGTTGCCATTTGATTTCAGACTCTTGCTAATGTTCAGTAATTAGCATATGTGTAATCCATCAGCAGTTTGGGTTTCATACCCAGGAGGTAACCTGTTCCTGGTGACATCCCATTCTTTTCAAACATGTAGTAAAAGAAACAGCATAGTGGTGGGAGTACTTGTGTCATGGGTTGACAAGGAAGTGAGTTTTTTGGGAAGTTATAGTCAAACCAGTCAGTGGTCAGGTTTGAATATTGACACCTGGTGTGACCACTGAAAACATGGCTTTGTGTCTGGGACTGCAGTGGGAGTGTGCAGAGGGGATTTAGGATAGATCAGTGATTGGAACTCTCCCAACTGTGCAGTCTTCTGTAAATTGTGGTGGACTCTGAACACCTTTAGCATATGCAGGTGGCTGTATGAAAGGTATGAACGTTTTGGCTATGTAGTATACACACTAAAGCCAGCCTTCAGGTATCTGAGCTCACTGGCTGTAGAAGTCATTCTGGGATCTAGGAGGAGGGCAGAAGGACTACAAGATATATCAGAAGAGAGCATAAGCTTTTGCCAGCTCAGCAGCTGTGAGGAAGAAAAAAATCAGGTGTTGCTGACTAATGTTAGAGACAAGTGCCCATGACTTCCACCACTTTGCTACATGACAGCTTCTAGTCTAAACCAATGTCTCTTGGTGCCTCTGGACCCTTTGGAAATGCACATGCTGGTGACTCTTTTGGTTGGCCATATGTTCTAAAAGTAACTTCTGCCTTTGTAAAACAAATGGGAGAACTCTCAAAGTGGTGTCCTCACCTGACTAATGAAATATCTTAACTTGCTTCAACATGGAAGTGTGGGTTTGTTTCCAAAATAGATACAAGCTATGCAATGCTTTGTTTCAGCTTGTTAAAGTGATCTTGCAGCTTCCCTGGGATGCATGAGGCATTGATGTGCTTGCAACTGCTCTGTGTGCTTTCCTGTTTAAAGTCTGCAGGCAATTGCCTCCTCCATCCTTTTGGAACGTTACTGTCTGCAAAGCAAGGACAAGAACAACTTAATTTGTTCTTGCAGTAGTAATACTTGATGTTCTGAGACTGTGCATGTCAACAGTTCCAACTAATTTGCCATAAGCAACCTGTTTTGTGGCCACCCTTGTGTTCCATTGTTCATGTTTCCATGGAGTGGCTTTTAATTTCTCCACCATTTAGACAGCGAAGTAACGCAGCCTCACAGAGGTGAGGCAAGGAATGGGTCATTGAGGCTGCAGGGTGTAAGGGGTGTTAGAGCTGCAGCCTCCAGCCTCCTGGGATTACATTGGCTACCCTGCATTGCTCCTGATTGTTCTGTGTGGTATTATCTTCTCAGCTTTGTGGGATTAAAAGCATTGCCTCCTACATGTAACTTGTAAGATGTCTTTCTGCTTGGCAAGGAAGGTACAATGCTGTCTTTTGCTTGCATTTTTGATGCAGTGAGACCACCTGTTTTAGTAGCTGATGGGAGCTTCACAAATGCAGGGGAGACCTTCTGACTGTGAGATTTAGGAGTGAACTCATCAGATCTGTTTGGTCATAAGACATTTCCTGTGCTGGGGTGATGGCAAACTTGAACATCTGTTCCTGGCAATGCCAGGCTGCTGATGCAGAGCTGCTTGGAGCTGACCCCAGGATTCTGCAAGGCAGGAGGTGTTTGTGCTGGACTGAGGGGCAGCAGGTTTGTGGTGGGAGAGCACAGGAGTGTCTGTTGGAAATTCCTGCTGCTGCTCCTGAAGCTCATCCCTTGCAGTGCTTGGTACCAGGAAGGGTCCCCACTATCCTGCTAATGTGATCACAGACATGAAACTGGGGTGTTGAAGGCCTTTAAAAATATTTTTAATAAACATGAACATCACCGGATCAAATACATAAGTGAAAAGACCACAGAGCTTCTAACTTGCAGCAGAATTTGCCCCTTTCAGAGAAGCAGATGCTACAGGTTTTGTGAAAAGATGGAGTGGAAGTAAAGTAATATGCTGTTTTCTGTACTGACTCAAAAAAAAAAAAAATCATATTTGAGGAGTAAGCAGGTTGTAGACTGTCCTGTAACTAGTGGAGTGAAAAATCTTCAGTGGCGTTTGACAGTTTTTCTCTTTAGATTTCTAGTTTTAGTGGAAGTAAGTACAACCAGAAATGATCAAGAGTTGTTTCAGCAGAACTTCGACTATTTTCTACTCTGTATGTGGTAGAGAATATGAGCTTTCCTGCTTCTTATATCTAACAAAGTTCATGTGATTGGGTTTGGGACAGAAGAAATTTCCATTTTGCAAGTAAGAGAAAAAGTTGCCTTCAGTCTGAATGGGAAATTCTCAATGAATAATGATAAAGCTAGTGTCTAAAGCATAAGAGTGGGCACTGCTGACTTTTTCTGCCAGAGGGATCTGTGTGTGAGGGGAAGCCCCTAAAAAGCCCTACTGACTTTGCAGCATGTTGGCTTGGTTCACTGTCACTTCTTTGGGTCATGGCAAAAGCTTATTAGTTGTAAAAGTTGCAAGTTTGACAATTTTTTTTTTTTTGAAAATGTGGAAAAAGAAATACTTCCCAAGAGTGTTTATCTTTTGTCATCTAATTAGGGCAGATAAAGGTACGCACTTCCTTTCACAAGAGTTCTCTCTCATTCAGGCAATGGTAAATTTATAATCAAGTGAGGGATCATTTGAATACTAGGTTTCAGGACATTGATATCATCTCATTCAATTTGTGTCTAGGAAGTTAATTATAGATACTGAATATTAGTTCTGCTTTTCTTTTTGACATCTTAAACTTGGCAAAAGAAAAATGCAGATTATAAAAAGGTTGAAAATTAAAGTCTCTAGCTGAGTTCTAACATCTTATGCACAGTTACTTAAACTTTAAAAAATGCTTTTTAATAGATCTTCCCAGACTGTTAGGCTGATGCCAGATGAACAGTTATGGGGTATTTCTATAAATCAGCAAAGGAAAATTTTACCATGAGCTGAATCCAAATTTTTGTCTGTGAAGAAGAAAAGTTAAAAAATAAAACCCAAATAATCCAACAACAACCCCAAATCCAACCCTTTCTCTGTATTTAAACCTGCTAATAAGCATTGTCATAACCTTACCTGAAAAAAATCCCACTGTGGTTGTCCATGAATTATTCTCTCATTTGAAGTCCCTGTCTTCCTCCTTGCAAAGTATTTGCTTTTTACCAGTTTGGTTTCTTTTTCTGAGTTGAGCAAAAAGTGAGCTAAAAAAATAAGCATCTGTTATCTTGCCTGCTTGGTAACTTTCTGATGCTGGTGTTAGCAGAAAAGTGTAGGTGCTGTGAGCCATCCTGGTGCACGCTGGGGTGTGTTTCTTCAGCAGGCTTTTTCAGTGGTTTTTTCAATGGCTTTCTAGCCTTGCAAACTATTGGATAAGGCTTCCTACCTGGAGACTTACTGGCCCAAAAGGAGATTCCTGATCATGAGCCAAGGGTCCTGTCCTTTCTGGCAAATAAGAGCGCTCTGTAATTCCCTTTTTCTTTCATTTCAACTAACTGTTGGAGAAGTTGCTTTTATTTTCTTGACTCCCACCCCCCAGTCCTCCATGCTCTAACCACAGCAGCTTCGTGGTAATGTGCTTATGTTGCATTCCATGGGTGCTGGAGGGCCTCCTGGGATTTGTAGGACACACAGCTTTCCTGGGCCTTTCGCTTCCCTCAAAAATCAGGACGGGGTGGGGACAGAGGGCATCTTATCCTCCTCTCCAGGGACCAGTGCCTGGTTACATTGGTACAGAGAAGGTCTTTTATGAGCTTGAACTAAAGAGTTTTGAATCTCTGTGTGTGGATTTTTTTTCCTGTTTTTGTGTTGTCTTGGTGCTGGAAATGTCATTCTTTCCAAATCATGTGATAGCCAAAATTTGGAGGATACAGAGACAGTTAGCATTCCAGCAGTGCCCAAAGTGTAGGGGTGGGAAATATTAAACCTGTTCTTTTGGAGAGTATGAGGAATAAGTAGTTGGGATTACATAATTGTGGGTATTTCTTTCACCAGAAGAAGTAGGTTTTCAGATCCGTTTGTTTTTTCTTGTTCTGGTGAGAAAATTACAATTGTAGGGACACTACAGTTGTATGTAGGCATAAGAAATACCTGGTGGATGATGTGTCAAACATTACTTTAGAACTAATAGATTACTTCACCACTTGCAAATTCATGGATGCTTCTGTCTAAAATCCCTGCTTCTATTTAATTTTAAGGAAAACCAGAATTAATTTTCTAAATTCAAAAAAGAAAATAAATAAAATCTGTATAACCAGAACTGCCAGGAAGTTTTAAATTGTGCTAGCTCAAGGAGGTATTCTTAATATAAAGCCTTCATATTCTGTGATAGCCCATAACAGGAATCTTTGCACCTTTGATAAATGTCAGCATGTGTATCAGATGCACACAAGATCCTAAAGTAGAGATTTTATGTTGTGGCTATCTTGTGAATAAAGCTATAACCCATAGAATACTCAGCTTCCTTCAGTTGTTCATGGTCATTATGAATGCAAAATTAATCCAAATTAAATATACAGGAGGGAAGTGACCATAAGTAATCTTAAACCTCCTAATTCCTTATCCATTGCTATCAAGTCATAGCCTGCTAGGGTTTTAGAAGAATATTAGTTGAATTTGGGAAAGGCAGATATAAATATTATCAGCACAGGAAATGTTTCATACAGAACTGATTGTGGATTACATTGTTCTGCAAACCACTTCTGGAAACAAGTTTGAAAGGTATTAGTTTGCAGTTCTGCACACTGATTTTCTGTTCAAAAAGGTCTGAATAAAAACACTTTGCTTGTTCACACATTTTAAGGTCTCCCTTACCTTGTTGAGTTCATGAAACTTTTTCACCTCACTGCTTGTGTTGCTTAACTTCCTATCATCTGATTGTAACTAATTTCTGCTGATCATTGTGATGTGGTGCTTGTCTTTTTCCTTGCCAAGGTATGATGGTCACCTGAAACAGAGGTAACTATTGTGCCTGGGTGCATTAACTTCTCCTTTATTTTTGCTATCATTTCAATTCCTATCATCATTGCCTCTTGCATGCTTTTGTAGCTTTGGCATATCTGGCAGAATATCTTGTAGAAGCGTTGCTTTTCATTTCCCTTGGAGTGCCATCCAGATGTAGCAATGCTGTCTAAGGAAATCCTGCTGCTTGACTCCAGCTGTAGGCATAAGGGGGTCATTAACATGGTCTTTGCTCTTTCCTGCAGTCCCATGCTATTGTAGCTGTTGTCTCCTCTGTTGTGTAGCTGTCAAATTTATTAATCAGCCTAGCCTTTCACAATCTATCAGTGAGAAGATCTTTACTCCAGGAAGCAAGAAAACAGAAGATTAGAGAGAAAGATGTGAAACTAAAAGACATAGCTTCTTTCTGTTTTCTTGTGAGATAAGATATACAGAATAACTTTGGAATATATCTGAATGTTAAATTTGTTTCTTATTTCTAGTAGCTACTTCATCAAACTGTTCACTGAGTAATGTGAGAACATTGAACACGTGCTTGACCCAAAATGCACAATCCACAGGGCGATACTAGCTCTGTTGGATGCAGGTGCCTCGATGCATGCCAAACGCACTGGAAGTGGTGTGCTCCACATTAAAGTCTGTTTTGGGATCATCAGAGGCATCTGAATGAGCAGGCCACTTGCTCTTTAATGTGTGTCCTGCATATTTCATTGATTTAGTGAAATCGGGTTTGTGTGTGGATGGAAGTCCACCATAAGTTAAGGTATTTGTTGCTTGGATTTTCTAGTTTAGTTTAGGGGAGGAATACAGGGTTTTTTAAATATTCCTGAAGTGTGTTGTGCACTGTTCCCTCTTGTTCAGGATGAGTCCACTTTGTGTGGTACAGTTCTTCATAGGTGCTTCTTACAGTTCTTGGGAGACATCTGTGCTCCTCATTCTGTAATAACCTGTGATACCTCACTACAGAGTTTGCCCCCAGCACCCTCTCCTGCTTTCTCTGGGCTGTGCTTCAGCTGGTGGGGCTTGCCAGGGTGTGGAGAGGCGGTTTCCATCTCCCAGGAGTCCTCTGGGTGGGTCTTGCCTTCCCGACACAGGCAGGCTCCCTGGGTTTGGCTGAGGCCGGGATGTTCCTAGAGTGCGAGTGCCGGATTTTGTGTGATCTGGATTGGGACAATGCCCATTTGGCCGCACCCCTCCCTCAGTGACGGCCCAAAATAAACATTGCGCAAATCGCCAGTCCCTCAAACAAGCAATCAGTGAAAATTGCTGAGCTTCCACTAAGATTAAGACTAATCAAAGTGGGCAGTGGTTGCAGGAGTCAGTCTTTGCTTGGAGCGTGTTCTAATGAAGCCTTCGCTGCCCCATGAAGGCATGGAAAGAATATGAAATGACACAACCTACAAAGATTTTACCACTAATTGCATTTTATGTTGTTCAGCTATGCCGCAATCTCTCTTGGTCTCATTTTTGGTGGAAAACCCTTCTGGTAAAGAGGAAAATTTTGTGTAGGCTAAGTAAGTAGGAGACATTGAGCTTTTGCCATGAGGTGAAACACAACTTCTGTGGTAAATACACTTCAAAATGCTAATCTAAAAAAAATATATATCAACACCACCTCCTGCAAATCAGTGAATTCCTGTGTCTCTAATTAGTTTAATGGAGGAAAAAAGATGGTATATGAAATGTATACCGTTTCATTTTATGATTTCTAGTTTATTGGGTGAATAATTCTTTATAAACCTAGCTAGTGATTTAAGTGATGACTCATTAATGGTTTAAAAGAAGTATAGTAAAAATGAAACTTGGTTGTTTGTGTGAGAGCTATTTTTATGTGTGTGTGTGGTTTGGTTTTTTTAAAGTTATTTTGGGAGTTACTTTCAGTGGAATCCTAAGAGTTCTCTACAGTGCAACCCTGATTGCCTACCTCACTGGTTTTGGTTTTTGCCTTTAATACAGTGGCAACAAGCTGGGAAATGTTGATGCCAGGAAAGCCAACTAAAGGTACAGCTTTAAAGAAGGGTTTCAATGAAGGTGATGTTAAATGATGGTAAATTTTGATACTTGTTACTGTACCAGATCATGTCTTCCTAGTGTATTGAAGGTATGACTAAAACCCAGTGTAATTCTAACTTTTTAAGTGTACTACCACAGTGATTCTTGGTTGGCCAATTCCATTATATGCAAGAAAATTCCTCTTCTTGTACACTGGTTGTAATCTTAAGAAGAAAAAATTTTGCAGTCATTAAGTTTTAGAAAACTTAAAGCTCTGTATCTTCTCTTATATACTAGTTCTTCAGAGTGAGGCTTCTTTTTATGATTCATTATATAAATCACTGTGTTTTACTTAGCACTTTACTGAGAGTATTGGACTTAAGAACAGTATGCATGCCTCCTAAAATGTGCATAAATATAAGAACCAAGTTACACTGATAAAAAAGTAATGTATTTGAATTCCAAAGTGTCATTTCCTGTCCATTTTACTACAAAAACTTGTCTATGCATGGAGTCGAAGGAAAAACAACTAATCGAGGTTCATGTGTTCTGCACATGAGCAATGTCTCTTAGTAATATTGTTGCTTTTACATCTTCCAATTAGCAGAACTTAATTCTAAAGATAGGCTGGGCTTAAAGTAACGGGAACTCCAAATTCAGTGACTCGTGGGAGGTTCTAAACCAGTCTGCTTTTCTCAGCCTTGCCTCTTCATGTGTGTATAATCAGGTCTTGAAATCCATAGTTCTTTTCCATTATCTAAAAGATGTACATGATTTTGGATGGTCCTTCTGTCAGACCCTCTGCTCATCTGAAAGAAAAAAAAAAGGCAACCACACTTTCAGAACACTTCCAATGAAGAGTTATAATCATTAACTGAAGTTAATAATTAAATAAAATAGTTAATAATAAAATAAAGCATTTGCCTTGAATAACACTGTATTGTATTACTGCTGTTAGATTAGAAACACTGACCTATGATTTTTAAGCAAGCGATTGACTTGGTGGACACTTGGTGTGACACTGTTTTAACAGATGCCAGTGAAAGGTTGTTGCATTTTGTATTAAGAGAGTGTTTTTAAAACAGTATTTGCTTTCATTTTAGGCAAATTATTTCAGAATGAAGATTTTGACTTAATATTTTGAGGCAAAGGAATAAAAAAAAACCCTGAGCATAACCGTGATGCCTCCAGATTTATGCAGTTATATACCTATTTCCCCTTACTTTCTTCCTTTTTTTTTTTTACTTTCCTGATGCTTTTCAGCTTTGCTGCTGCTGCTCTTCCCTGAGTCTCACCTGCCCTCCCTGGTCCCCTTCCCAACAGAGTGCTGCACTGACTGACCAGTTTGGATCCCATGTGCAAGACCCTGTCTGGATGAGGCAGTCCCAGAGGGTCAGAGCTGGAGGGTTGGTGGTGCAGGCAGACTTTGGTTGGAACTGAGGGTTAAAGGTGGCCTGGGGTGACACAATTTGTGCTTTGCATGACAGGGAGAGAGGGGGAAGGACAAAGGTAGCCACATCCCATACCTGAGATCAAGGTTTTGAGGTCAACATGCAGCAACCCAGTTAGTAATTGCTTGAGCTCGGAGGGCAGATTACCTGCACCCTTCACCCCTGGGCTGTAGGGTTTAGATGGGTAATTTTTCAGCAGTTGAACATCCACAAATCTTTAGAGTTGAGGTCTCTCAACTTCAGCAGTGTGGATGCTCACAAAGCAGTCATGCTGGGCTAGTTTGTGAAAATGTCACCTGTGGTTTACACAGATCACCTGCGTAGTAGCACAGGAGTATGATCATATTTAGGAGAGGAGCTGTAATATGGGGGACATTAGGTCCATGTCCTACTTTGCTTATCCTGACACAGGAACTTGGAACTGTCTTTTGTTTTATTCTGTTTTCCCTTATTTTTTTAGCAGCATGTTTTGTGTGATGTGTTCTCTATGAGCAAGTGTTGAAAGTGAGGTAGTGTTAAGCAAACATCTGTTCCTATGGAAAATTAGTGGGATTTCTGTTTCTCAACACCTTATTTACTAATGCAGCCAAAAAGAGATGCAAATATCTCTCCACTCTGTTCCTCCCCCCCCACCCCCCCAGTCCCAAGTTGTATTTGCTTTCTTGCTTTGCTGGCAACAGGGATTTTATGCAGTGGTGCTGTCCTTATTTGCTGTCCTAAGAACAGCACAGTTTGCACATCAGTCACAGCAGCCAAGGCCATATGAGGTTAAAGCACCACTGTCATTCTGTTAACCCTTCAGAGCAATGTCTGACCACTTCTGCTCCTGCCTTCAGACCTGTTTGCTAGTTGACCTTGTCTTCTTTCCTGAGCTCTGTAGGGATAGCACTGGATGTAGCTGTCATGTGTACTCGCTGTTGGAGTTTCTGTAGTCTGCAGACCATGCCGATCAGCACACAGTGCTTAAGCATTTCATTATCTATGAGAGTTTGAAAAGAAGATACTCTTGAAAGTTCTGCTGACTTTTATTAAACAGAACTTAAGGTAGTCTCTCAAGCTAGTGAAAATGGGTGTTGAAGTCAGCATACCTGTGAAGATTTGTCTATGCAATTAAAAAACTCAAGTAAACTGATCTAGGTTGTTTTTCTTCCAATTTCTGACTTCAGTCCTGGAACAGCTGAATGGCTTCTTCCACTAGAACTCTGGAGAGCATGTGGCAGCTAACACAAATTTTTGTATTTGTGTTCAGAATAAGCAGAGCATACCATGGGCTGTTAATTAGTACCTGCTCTAGTATTTCTGTTTTTTGCAAACCTGTTGAGGACGCTGTGGACTACATACCAAGTTGTAAGTTTTTTTGGTGGGATAGGCATGCACATAACTTTGAAGAATAAAACTCTTGGGTACAGAAACCCTTCTGTAACCTTAGGTAGAATGCTGCTTGTCTTGTGCATATATTTGTCCTATTAAAATCTTATTTTATTTGGTTATTTCCATGTTTCTAGGCAATGCTGTGCTTCATAGTTGTTCTGCTCATTTACATACATAGCTGTGCTAGCTTTCTGATGCAGCTGGTGGAGGTTTGGAGATCTGACCTTGCTGCTGACCAAAGATTTGTTTAATTGCTTGTAGATGGCCTAAGCACAGCTTTTGTGGTGCCCCTGTGCCCCTAGAGTGGAGAAAGGAGGAGTTTATATTCAGTTTTTTGGAACTGTGCATCTTTTAGTCCTTGTCATCTTCCTTACTGCAAAGCTTATTAGCTAAGTGTAAAGATGCCCAGTGAATTTGCCAGTGCCTCACAGTAAAGAATTTTCTTGAAACTACTCAGCTGATATTTCAAATAAAGGACATTTGATAGTGGAAAATGTGGCAGACTTGTCTGTGACAGTGGCTAGAGACAGTAGTGGGTATATAAGTATTAGCTGAAAGCAGAGGGTCAAGTGTTAGATGTATTGGCAAAGTCTTTGTTGTTTGATAACTTTTTCTATTAAAAATTGAGTTACCTGGTAAAGAGTGACTTTATGCATGGTGTTAGAGTTTTGGAAGTATTGAATAACAGTAGAAATGGTGGTCTGGATTAAGGCTGCTTGCTTCCTTTAGATGGCTGTACAGGCTTTCATCCAGTGATGAAACATTTTTCTGGGTTTTTTTTGAACAGCTGATGCTAGAGGTACTGAAAAGTTTGAAAATTAGTCACATATAGAACCTAAAATAGAAAACCAGTGGGGAATGTAAGGTCTTTAACAACAGTTCATTTTTTTTTTTTTTTGGCAGACCCTTTATCATTCTTGCCTATCTGAAAGACATTCTTTTCACTTGAAAAACATTAATGTAGTCCATTAGCTTTCAGTTTACTGCCCAGCCCCTCTTGTGCTGCTTCAGGATTTTTGAGTGCTATGCAGCCATTTCCTTCCGCCAGCGCTGAGCGCCGGGGCTGTGTCAGGAGCCCTGATGCTGCCCCGGTGAGTCACCCTGTAAAACTGAAGCAGTCCCATGTGATTATTCACACACAAGATTTGGGCTCATCTGTCTGTAAATAAGCATGTGCTTGTCTACCTTGTTTTTCCTGTAAACTGCTGAAGCAGTGAAAGTGCTTTCTAGGCATGTGCCCTTGACACACAATGCTAAAAATAGGGCAGTTTGACATTGCTACAAACTCGCAGGCTTCCTAGCTGTCTAAAGAGTCACTCCCTTATTTAAGCAATCATTTGAATAGGCACGTTTTCACTCAAGAGGTGTTCTGGGCTGGGTTTTTTTGTGTCCTAATCCAATGCATAGAATTTCCAGTTTTATTTCTTCTGTGTATGAGCAAAGTTGGGCAGCATATCTGTAACGCTCTCAGTAACTTTTTATAATGTCACTGAAAGAGACCAGAGGTGGGTTTTGGCCTGTTTAAGGCATCCGTACCCTTTATGATATTTGTGCTTTATTGAGTATTTTAAGCACTTGTTTCACTTGTAAAGTCATATTGCTGTCTTTTGTCCTGGTTGTTGTCACCATTACTGAAACCATTTCAGATGCGGTTGAGACCTTGTTAAAAGAATAATCGGTTATATTAGCCAAAGCTGGTCTATTTTTGACTGTGCTTTTGTCATACCTTTCATCCTAAAAAGCTGAACTAGTTAAGCCCCTGAAAGCATTTCATGCTGTTTTACTGTCATGACACTGGGTGTACCATGTGAAGGTTGCTGTACTTCCCTCAGATGTGTTCCACAAAACTTTTGCTTTGGACCTGTGTGCTGTGCTGTGACACCATGTGGTGTTTCCCTCTGGTCATTCAGGAAGCAATTCCTCAGAGCACAGCCTGGCTGAAGCACAAAGCCTGCATTTGGAGCCTGATCCTGAGAGACAGCTCTCTGTGCTGGGAGTGGGAAGGGGGATGTTTAGAGCTGGGTAAGTGAGGCCAGGGGGAAGGGGAGGGGAAGAGAGATTTATTTTAACTAACTGAAAGCTTAATGTAGCTTCCTTCCTTCCCTGCTTCCTTTGCCCCCTGCTTTACCTTTACAGTAAGAGCATACAATAGTCTGTGTGTCTTTATATCTGCTGCCCAAAAGAAATGGGTGGGTTTGCCCCAGACTGTCCTCCCAGCTGCCTGTGCCATGTGGTGTGGCAGTGGGGTGAGGATGGCACATGCAAAGCAGGCTCTGAGCAGGGGACAGTGCTGGGGGTGGTTGCTGTGTGAGGGAGGACTGTTCACCCCCAGCCCTTCAGTGGAAACTTGGTCTGGCAGCCCTGAAAATTCTGCAGCAGCGGAAATGTTGTGTGTGGGGAGTAGGGCTGGCTGAGCGAGCAGCGTCCCTGGGCCAGGGACAGGCTGTGAAAGTGTAAGAGATGTGAGCAAGGACTGATTTTGGTAGGGCAGGGCTTTGCTTTGCTAGGTTGGTGCTGATGAGAGAGCAGCAGTCTGTCTCATGGCCTCCTCATATGGCCTTGCTAATCAGCCTCCTGTTCTCTTGGTGAGCTTGTAGCCAGCTTACAACTCAGCAGATCTACTGCTCTAGGTGGAGAAATTCCCTGTGCCCTCTCTCCACTTCCTCATATACATCCACAGGCTCGAGTCTTCCCTCAGGCTTTTCTCTAGTAGCTGGTATGACTGCAAGACTTTCCAAGTTCCTTGGAGGTCATGTTTTGTGGGCTTTGGAGGGCTCTTGCTCCTGTGCTGCAGGTGTCTCAGAGCAGTTTGTGTGTTTTTTCAAATGGTGGCACATGGAGAGTGACCAGTGCTGTGGGGAAAAAACTGATGGGACTAGACAGGTAGAGGGAAGAAGAGGTTCAGTGCTGGGAAGCAGCATTTGCAGGGAGCCTTGGCTCTGCATATAATTTGGCTTAAGCCAAAATGATTGCCCTTTCAAACAGAATAGCTCTTAGGGCTCGTACTGTATCCTGCCTTACAGCAACACTTAGTGTTGCATGGAATTCCTTGGTGCTTATATCCATGAAAATCTTGAGTGACTTTCACTTTAAAATAATCCGAGATCCTTGAGAAAATGAATGTTTAGTCTCTGTACTTCATCATTCTCTATTGCTTTAGAAGCAGAACTGAGGAGTTTGCAAGCTGCGCTTAGTTTCTTTCCCAGCTTGAGCCACTATAAACAACAAGTTACACGGCATTAAAAGACAGAGACCAGGCTGTAAAGCAGTACAAATTAAGCTGTGCATTTCTAAATCATGAATAATTCTGAAAACCCTGTTGTATGAGAGAAATGCATGTCCCTGCATTTTTGAATCAGTTGCAGAAATGGCGTATGGTTGGGACAAAGAAAAGGGGAGGAACGTGACTCATGATGCATGAAAATATATAATTCACTGAAGTCTTTCACAGCTCATAAGCAACAATCTAAAAGGAGAAGAAATACGGCTTTTAAAAAATTCCAAGCATGAAAGGGCTTCCTCTGTTGGCATCCAACAGGTTGACACCATTGGTGGAGTGGCTGCACAGCTTTGAAAGCAGTGCCTGGACTCACTTGGTGAGATTTGTGGCCTGCCACCCTCTCCAGCCTCTTACCCCATTGTCACCATCTGCAATGGCTCTTGGCATTGGGTGTCCCTGGTTTGGCCAGAGCTGCAGTGGGGCCATGGTGCAGGAGAATATGGGCTGCTGCTGGTCAAGCTGCAGGTGCACATCTGGCTCCCACCTTAGGCTTTCTCCCTCCTCTCTCTTGGTTACAAGGGAGGCTCTCTGTCCTTGCTGCTCACGTGCTCGGAGGTGCAGTGCAAAGGGCAGCTCTGCCTGTTGCAGCCACTCCCAGGAGTTCCTGCATGGAAGCCCTGGGGTCTGGTTCTGCTCATATGTGCTGGGAGCGCAGCCTCCTCGGCAAGGACGAGCATTGCAGGGCATGAGCTCATTTCCAGGACACTTCCCACAGCTGTGTGGGGCTGAACTGCACGATCTCGTCTCCAGCTTTGCAGTCTTTTGAGCTTTTCATGGGAAGTTATTGTTGTAAACAGGCATGTGCTTCACATCCATGGTTTTGTGCTGGTGTTTTCGAGGAGGGAGGAACATGGCACGCTGCAGCAGCACCGCGCGTTGCAGTGGTTACACAGATGGCCGCATCCTCCCGTGCTCTGGTTCGGACCAGATTTACAACTGCGTGCTCATCATTAGATTTGGAGCTCTGTGTGAGTGCTGTCTGTGTAGTTGCCTGCATATTTAAAGTTCGCACAGATACAATTCTTCTCGGTGATGCCTGGTAGAGAACCATGCTGTTTTCTTTACTTTGCAGCTGACACTGGGAAAAAAAAAATAAACCCCAATATAATTGTTGAGAGGGTTTGATTTTTCTGAAGCCAAATAAGTAAGATCAGACACACTTTTGAGGGTCTAGAATATTTATTATCTCTGCTGGGAAGGGCAGGGGTGCTGAGCTCTTCTGCCAGTTGGCATGTTCTGGATTACAGAATTTAAGTTTTGACATCCAAGTTAGAAAACTGAGTGTTTTTTTGGAGCTGATTGGTGGTTTGTAACCACTGCAACAGCACAACTTATACTTCCATGGGGTAGTTTAGAGGTATATACAATGGAGCATTTATTCAGTTTTTATTATTATTGGCCAGTGCAAAGAGGTGATTGTATTTTACACAAAAACCCGGAATATTTCAGCCTCTCCATACATAATTTACCACTTGGAATTTTGTAATTATGGTTCTAGTTGAGCTTGCAGTTGGTAACTCCAGAACTTGAACCGTTTGCCTTCTCCCTAATGGTTAGAAAATGAGCATTTATTGAAAGGTTTAGGGTGACCGATGGCTGCTCTTTCTTCGTGGTGTAACAAATGAAGGACAGGCATACAGTATGATGGTTTCCTGCCTGGTGTGCTCACAGCACTTCTTGGGGGGTCACGTGCTGGTGATGTGTACTTACATATTGCAGTTAAACCTTT
Organism: Urocynchramus pylzowi; assembly: GCA_013397555.1. Classification (NCBI taxonomy): domain Eukaryota; kingdom Metazoa; phylum Chordata; class Aves; order Passeriformes; family Fringillidae; genus Urocynchramus; species Urocynchramus pylzowi. The sequence goes on along the minus strand of VZRH01005580.1, from coordinate 69,887 downwards.
TCAGAGCTTTGAAGCTGAAATTGCAAGTGCTTCCTGAAACTTTTTAAAGAAAATTTCTTAAGAACTTTATTTTCCAAAGCTGATTGTGGCTAAGAGATTTTCTAGTTTGTGCTGTTGCATCTTGATGCACCTCTGTTACAAACTCAGGTTGTTGCCTGTTGCGTTCACTGCTGTGATTGGTAAGGAGTTCTTGTGTTGTCACTTGTTCTGCACTACTCTGCTTTTCATGGCTGGCTTCCACTGCCATATTTAGAGGCTTTTTTTAAAGGCAAAAATGATATGTAAAAAAATCAGCCTTCAAACCCCTAAACCACACCTTTGCTGTCTTTTCTATTTACAGCTGCAATCAGCACCATGTACCCTTAACATCCACCAGCTCTAGAGCTTAGTTTTCCCTTTTTCTTCAAATCACTGCACACCTATTTGATACTTCTACAATGCTTTTAATTTCCATTTAAGAACACAATAGAAAGTAGATTTGGAAAAACTAAAGGGAAGAAAAAATAAATCCTTGTAATACTGCTTTTTTCCTTACATATTTTGTATTTAAAGGGCGAATGTGTTTACACAGCTGTACTTATTTGCTCCCCCAGTATGTGAACTGTATAAAAGATGGATGATAATGTTTTGTGCCTATGCACTCATGTACAGATTTATATTAACAAAAGATGTTTTGCTTTATGACCCCATTTTTGTCTTTTAATGCTGCATAACTTGCACTTCATAGTTAGCTTAAACTGAGAACAAAACTAAGGAGCTTGCAAACACCTTGGTACTGTTTCTAAAGCAATAGAGGATGATGAAGTGCAGAATCTAAACATTCATTTTCTGGAGTATCTTGGATGATTTAAAAATGAAATTTATTCAAGGATTTGATGAATATAGGCTTACTCTACACCAGTTACTGATATATCAAATTATATTTGTAGAGACAAGAGTTTTAACAGATGATATTTTCCCACTGCTGAGTGGAATGGCTGTAGGTATTTCCCTTCACACTGCCACCTCCTTTGAGATGAACATCCACCTCTCTGCTACTTCTGTCTTGTTAGTCTCTTTACCCAGGTGTCTCTCTGGAGACCTGGGTTTGCTCTTTGTGTGCCATTGTAAGATGTATGTGGACAACTCTGAAAGTATCTCCAGCAGGACAAGTAAAACCAAGAAAGACCTAAGGGCATTAAGTCTTTCTGCTGCCTTTCATGAAGATGAAAGTCTTCAAGTGCATAAAATGTTTCAGTACCTGTTGTGAAATGGTAGAAGTCTTAATAAATATAAAATCCATGGTGATATGGGAAGGATATCTGTAGTGTCTAAAATCATCCATACTCCAACTGTACAGATTCAAAGGTTGACTTGAAATCACTGAGGTGTAGATGACTGTGTGTTATGCTGGGTGAAATGACCTGGTGTTTAGACCTTGAAATGCTCTAGTGATGGTGTTTCATATAGCTGTTTACAGAATCTGGAAGCCCCACCAAAAGTCAAAACCAACTTCAGTCTAATGCATCAGACTAGTCTTGGTTCTGACACCAGGTAGCTACAGCTGTCATGGGGCAAGGTCTAGATTTGGTCCTCAGCTGGAGTCCTACTGTGACATGAGCACTGGTGGTTGGGTTGACTGGACTTCAGCAGATACTGAAGGTCAGTGAAAGCATTTTCACTTTAAGCCAATGCTCTGTGCATGCAGCTTTGTGTGTGTCCATGTTGGCATTGTCCTTTCAAAATAGTGTGTGTGGGGAAAACACCACAGGTGCTTAAATATTGAGATAAGGGAACACAAGTAGAGGGTGTGTACCTGTCCGAAGTACGGTATTCGCCTCTCAGAGTACAGGGTGTCTGTCTTACAAAAAGATGTGCACAAAGCCTACTGTGTGCTGTACAGCTGCTGTACATCTTTTCCTAAATAAGTAATTTTTGGTGATCTAAAACTGTCCCGGGTAGACATGCTCTCAGTTGCTGATGTGAGTTCTAGTCACGTTTTTTATGTTTTGCCTGAGGAATATTTGGCTATGAATACCTTTAGGAGGCCACTTGAACTGTATTTATTATAATAAACACAATGCTATGACAAGATGCTGAATTCAGTAAACAATATTCCATGTGTCCTACCAGAGTTGGAGATGTCACTTTTTAAATGAGCCATTTGTGAGTGAAGTGACCAGTATTCACCCTATGCTGATGCTGTGCAGAGTTCTTGGAGCTGTGTGTGCTCTGAACACATCCCACAACCTGTGTTTTTATGCCTGAAGTGGCTTCTCGAGTCAGCTTGCTCTTCCATGCTGAGTCCTGCTACCCTGCAAGTGGGAGGGGTATGAATGAATATGTATAGTATGTTGTGTGTGTGGATATGCATTTGTACACAGTAGAAGGACACTATTTTAACTTGTAGGAAAAGCATATAGTCAGCTGCATGCATTCAAGCACGAGCAGCTGCCATCCACATCTGTAGCAGCGGCAGTGAAGACCTGTGCAGGAGTGTGGAGAGAAATGGGGGGCTGGACCACTTCTGTGAACAAATTTAAGTTATCCCCAGGATGGGTTTGCTTAGCCTTACATCTGCCAACTGCCAAAACTAATTTGAATGTATTTCTAAGAGGTTTCTAGAAGAACAATATTCCATATTACAATACTACTTAGGAGAATGTACTAACATGGTTAATATGACAAGTATCTTCACTAGCTTCATGTTTTTCTTGTTAAAGCTTGCTTTTAGCATTTCTCCTGTGATGAAAAGCCAGCTGAAGGTGTTACCTGTACCATAACAAGAAACAGATGAGAGGAAGTGGGTAATGGTTATTTGTTGGCTTTTAAAAAAAATTATACCAAGTATTTATGTAACATGTAGTCACAGATGTAGTCAAGAGTGCAGATAAATCAGGCTTCCTTTTCCCAGAATTTGGACAGAGATCTCTTGAGTTATTTCCTCATTTCTTGTCTGAAGATGTAAAAATACCACAAGCACCAAAGATTTGAACAGGAGTTTTAATGCAGCCAAAATAGTAAGAAACATCATCTCATACAGGCACTGTTGCTCAGAGACTTAGGTTCTGTATCATTGTCGCATCAGAATTTTTGTTAGCTAGATATTGGGAATAAAATGACTTGGAGGTAACTTTTCTACTTAAAAAAACCAAAATGGATAGGGGTGAGGTGGAGGACAAGGGGAGTAAGTGATTTTTGATTCCCCCTGGAAAGCCCTCTGCTTGGTTGTCTGGTGTTAGATCCCTTCACATACGATGCCCTGTTCTTATAAATGTACTGAGGGGAAATTTTGTCCTGTAGTTTTAGTCAAGAGTCATGGAAGGAAAATAAAAACCATCAAAAAAAGCACTATAAGTTTGCATTGAGATGACTTCAAGGGAAAGATTGAGAGTGGAGCAGTTGGTCCATCAGTCCAGAAGGCCTGGTCATTTTCTCATCTAGAAGTAGGTTGCTGACATTTTTGTGAATGTCTGTTCTTGTGGGGATTCTTCTGAAAGGGTCGAGGGAAAAAATACCAGGCAAACTGAAAGGGAAATCTGTCTTGTCTGTCTCTGAGCATGCAGAAATGAACATTAAATGAATCACTTTATAAATTTAACCTTAGAAGATGCCAGTTGACTGAAATTGGATATCTAGGACTGTGTATTGAAATGGCTGCCAGAAAAAGGAGGGTCCAAGGTGATTTCTTGGGGTTAGGTCTGTCTGTGATAATGCCTGGTGTGTGCCTTAGGAGCTGCTCTGTGATGGCCACTGCTGACAGAGGTTAAGGAGTGCCCTGCATTGTCCTGGTGGGAGACAATGCAAGGAATAAAGCTTGCATGGCTTCTTGTCACCATCTATTCATATTTTCAGAGCGTTAACCCTGAGGTGATTTCTTTATCATATTGGAAGGCATGAGAGCCTTCATTAACCACAAAGAGGGCACACCCTGTGCATGTTGTAGTGTGCAGAGGCAAAGTGTGTCTGACTTAATTGTGCTTTTTTGTTCCTGAACACCCCAGAACTGGGCTGGAGGGTGACAAGGGGAAAATCTGGGTTGGGTTTTCCCCTGCTTCTTCAAGGAAAAACTAATATGGTCATCAAAATGTATTGAACTATCTGCCTTTTTCTTGTGAAAGTTCACTATTGCAGGTAAGGTTACATGCAGAAATTTTCCTGCATGCTAGTTGGGAATAACAGCAGATAAGTTGGAGCCTGCAGCTAAGATGAGCATGTTGGAGTGTCTGTTTACAAATCAAATATCTGCCTGGCATGGCCTGCCCTGGCAGCAGAGCTGTGTGTGCACTAAAATTAAAGAGGAGGCTGGAAAGGGAGACATTCCTTGTGTTCTGGGCTGGTCTCATTGGTTCAGCAGCATGTACCACTACTGTGCTGCTGGCATGGTAGCCAGCACAACTACAGTAGCACATTGTGCACTGGTGGGTTAGAGCTCAACAATAAGGGACTGGAAAAGACCACTTTCCATAGAGAGGTTTTTAGAAGGCTGAATATTACCAAAATAATTTCACAAAGCTATATAATCTGAAAAGCAACTGAAGTGACTGCTCTTGATCTGCTGCCAGACCTCATGGGGTATTGCTTTCCACAGGCTGCTGCAGCACATTCGGCCATGTTACCCCATCCCATAATTTTTTTCTGCCATAAGTGAGCTTACTATTTGTGCTGATTTGAAAGTTAACCATGCTCTCAAGTAAGCAGAGGGAAAAGTGATTTTACTGTTGCTATGTGGCAGAATGGCCAAATGCTTGCATGTATTTTTGGGGTGGTACAGAGTGTTTAGGCTTTAAATTCTAGCCAAGGGTGTTCAGGTTTCTAAGCTTGCCTCTGTGCCTGGCAGCAGCTCCTCTAGTGTTGTCAGCCCTGCTGCCAGGGATGTTGTGATGTCCTGGAGGGGACAATATGGCAGCCTGTTAGTCTGAAACTCTCACATTCATTTGAAGTTGAAGACATTAAATGTTGGTAAAAAGGTCCCCAGTGTGTGGAGCATTTTCTCTTTTTAAAGTAAAGAAACCCTGTGATGTCCTCAGCTTCTCCTGCCTTGCAGTTTGGAGCAGTAAGTCAGCAGAAAGGTGCTGTTTGTAGTGCTTCCAGGAGCTGTGCTGGTGCAGAAGCCTCTTCTCCACATTCAGTGTCCATGTTTTATTTAGTTTCTGACACATTCTCATTGCTTACTGGGAAATTTGCTTCTAGTTTTACAGGGGAAGAGGGTGGTTTGGGCTTTTGTGTTTATTTTCTTGGCCTTTAAATATTTCTCATCTCCTCTGGGATGCTGTGCTCTGTGTCCTGTGGTCTTTATTAATAATTTAAGAACCCTGTCTTTACAGTAGAATATGTGCAACCAGGCCCACCTTTATTCAGTTGACTCATGTCTGAAGACCATCTTGGAGTATCTCTGTGCTGAGCACAGCTTTGCTGTGTTTATTAGAGGGTCTTGTCTGTCATGCTTCTGATTCTCCACCCTGGTCCCCTGCTTTCAAGTATCTGGGTGATGAAAATCCTGTTGTCTTGTGTTTTCTGGCTTCAAGGCTTCTGGAATATGACTGTTAAAGCATGCTGAGCTATTTCTATCTCCCTGAAACCAAGCATCAGGGGGTGTGGTATGTGTACGGGTATGTGGTTACAAGGGAGTGTGTATTAGGTGACTTCTAAGGCTTCACCTACTGTTTTTTCCATCTTTCTCATTTTTGTTCATCCTATGTTCCCTTGCACTGGTAAGCTGCTCTTGTGTGGCCACTGACCTGGGATCCTGATCTTTCTATTTGCTCCTTTCTCTGACCTGGTTATGATGCAGCTTGTCCAGCTATTGTGGAAGCAATGAGTTCTAGAGGTGCTTGCAAAATGAGGGGCATAATGAAAGCCATCCAAATGCTGCTGTTGAGATTTTTTTGGAACTCATTGGTTCCACAGTAGCTGGAGCCTTCATCAATGTCCCTTCCTACAAGGCACAGATCAAGTTCCCTCAGAAATCTCTCCTGACCACTCCTGCCTCACTGTTCACCTTCAGCCCCAGGAGTCCTGGCAATGGCTAGCAACTAGTCCTTGTGTCCATCCAGCCTCCCAGCTAGGCTACACTTCCTTCAGCTGCCTGTTCTTCATTTTGATGGCTGGGCAGCCCTTGGCTACACCTGCAGGCTCTTTGGGCAGCCCTGGTTTGGCGCTGCTTGTCATGCGCAGCTGCTGATCTCACGCGAAGGGTGAGTGCCTCTAACGCTTCAAAATAAAGTTTTCCCCTGTTCTAGCAGTCTTCTACTACTGTTCTCTGCATCTACTTGCTACCCTTAGCTCTGAATAGAATGTTCATTCTTATCCAGATGCCATGAGCCAGGATTTCAAGATCTGTGGCTCCCTAAATATTCAACAGGCGAATAACCAAGATTTCTTAGTTCCTCTTACACCGCCTCCTCTTTCTTTCCATGTCAATAGCAAAGCACTGAAGTACTCTTTCCCTCAGTGCCTAAAAATCTAATTCCCCTTCTGTTGAGCTGAGTATTTAGCTATGAATCAGTGAAAAATCAGAATGAAGTGTGCATTCATACAGGCGTATACTGGGATTTACACTCCTACTTCCCTTATTTTAAACAGTGCAGGCTTTTTAAATGTCAAAAAATTTAAATTTTAAGTTTTTTTAAGGAGAAGGAGTTGTTTTGACAAGGGAACATAGTTTGTTGTACAGTAAATGTGAAAGTGGTAAATGGCATACAACTTCTCTATGCTCTGCAGTATTCTTCACCTTTACACTTGAATTTTACTGCTACAGATTGTTTTTATTAATGTTCAGGGAAACATTGCTGTAGAGAGTTATAGTACTTTCAGCAGAGGATGGCTTGTGCAGCTACTTATGGAGCAGCAATGAAACTCAACTTGAGCCACTTATTCAAATATTTGCAGTGCCTGTTCAGAGCATAAGAAAGAGGTTGCATCAAAACTGAGTCCAGGCTTCTGGAAAAAAGCAGGTTTGTGTTGATGGGTTTTTCTTAAGACCAAGTGTATCAGTCTAGTCTGGTGTAATCAAACTGCTCAGACCCTTGCACAAGGATGACTTTTGCGAAGGACAGCTCTGCTGAATAAAAGAACAGCAAACACCCCAAAACCATCTATCATCCACATTATTTAATATTCCCTTTTCTGTCTATGAATCCCAGTGCTTGTAAGGAATGAGGGTAGGTTTTTTCAGATCTGTACAACTATAGAGTAATAATTTCTGCAGAGTGCAACAGTGTAAACTCGCCTCCTTTGTGATTGCATTTCTTTTGTTTTCCCTTTAAAGTTAGGGAAAACATTCTAATTTTATTAATAATGTGGTTGAACAATAAGCTTCAATGTTTGTGAGCTTGCTGAGACTGAATACATTCTGCATGGCTGCAAATGGAAAACTCACTACTTTGTAGGAGGCCCTGAATGCAAGTAGATGGAAGCAGAGATCACTCTTACACCCTAGGTATAATTAACTCATTTAATTGTGGCCCTTTACCTTGAATTGTTCCAGTCATCTTACTCTTCATTTGACTGCTCCATCAAAACTGACTCTTAAAAATAATTCATAGTCCATAAGCTCTCAGCTGATACTCAGCATTCACACTGTGAATTGTTTTGTTTTGGCTACATATAGGTCATATGCTATTAACATAGTGCATTTCTTGAAATCTTAATTTCTAGTTTAGATAATTGCATTCAAAAATTTGTGGCTATTTGTAAACATCATCTTGAACCTTACCTGTCAGATTAGTGCATGAGTTGGCCTTAATGCTGGGATTCTTTAAGGTAGACTGGAAAAATCACAGATCTTGATAAATTTGTGTTTAACAGAATTTCATTACATTATTTCTTTAACTTTAAGGGGGATTTTAGTAACTTGGTTTTGAGTGTTTAAAAGATATACACCTTAATTTTTATGACTAAGTGATTAGGTAGCCACTAGTTTACATGGTTTACTAGAGAAATTTTCTGCACTCAAAAAACCTATGTTTCCCCTTTGCTCCAAGGTTCATGTTTTTGAAGTCTGAAGGCTTTGACAGCATGTAATTGTTGTTGTTTGCTAAGCTTTCATCTCTGTGTTAGCAATGTGGAAACCTTTACTGGGGATTTTATTTCAGTTCAGTTTTGCAGCTCAAGTGTCTCAAGCACTTGAAGGTGGTATACTTGTTCTAGCAGGATCACTCCTCGTTATAAAGTATATACAATTTTTGCTTTTGTTTGATCCCAGGCTTCAGTTCTTGAGTCTTGCCTACAACTCCTCTCCACTTACACTTTTCAGTGCTCAGTCCTCGCAGTAGGGACTAGGTAAGGTTGCCCTCTTTCCTCCCCTTTCCCTGGAAACATCCACACAAACAAGGAGAGGTGGGTTAAAAAAAAAAAGGGAAAAGTCTGGCTGTGGGGATTGACTCGCCTCATTTCAGGTATAGCTGTTTCAACTGCTTGGGTAACTGGGCTGCCCTGTGAGTTAGTAGACAGCTACTGATGGTCTGCACTCAGGGGCAGGAGTTTTGTCATGCCAGCCTGTCTAAGGAGGTGAAGTATATGGTGTGTAGTGATGGCTTCAGGGAAAGTTTAGGATGAGGATATCCAGCACTGCAGCCCATGTGCCTGTAAGCCTCTGTAAAAGCAAACTACAGCTCCCTCCTTTCAGCAGTCTCTTGCATGTCAGAGCCTCATTGCTTAGAGACCAAACCTGAAATGTCTGGTCCACAGCAGTGCTGTCCTTAGTAGAACTGCTGGGAAGCCAAAGGCATGGCATGCATCCTATGACCATTTTAAAAAGGGAGAAGGGGAATCTTATAGCTCCAGAAAAATGCTTCAGTCTTTTTATAGTTTTTTCCTGGTTATAAAGAGATTCAAGATATTCATGAAGTGGTTGTTAAGGACTTATCTTTTTCCTGAAAGCTTGTCATTTTGCATCTTGTGCACAATAGAGGGAATGTCTCAGACGTGATCTCCATCTGAGTTATAATATACTTCCTTTTATCTGCATTAATCTGTGAACTAAATCCATTTTACAGGATTTTCCTCTGTGATTCCCTCTGTGATTCATTTTTGGATAGTTACAAGCAGATCTTGTAACTAGCAGAAATATTTAAAATATGGGACAACCTTCCCAGGAAAGATTTCCCTGGTATCAAGCTCTGGCTTGGCTCTGTTTCTACAAAGCACAGTTATATCTGTACCAGAGGGAACACTTTTCATACATGTGGCCCCTTCTTGAAATTATGCCTGTGCCCTTGTGGAGAGATTTCTTGGAATTTGTAATTGTTGATCGGTTCCAAAAGATGATTTGACAATTGATTTTTTTTTTTTTTTTTTTTTTTTTTTTAAAGATTTTTTTTT
>VZRH01005580.1:0-60573 GCA_013397555.1 Urocynchramus pylzowi | reverse complement strand
ACAATTTATTTTTTTTTTTTTTTTTTTTTAGTCTGACAGATATTTGTTATAATTGCAGGATTCCAGCTTTACAGAAGGCATTTTTTTGAATGCACAAACTGTTATTGTGCTGAAACTAAAAATATCAGGCTAGCACCAGCCTTGTAGAGCAGTAATGAAGTGGCATCAAGACTTTTAAATAGCTACAGAAAATAGCTTTTAAAAGTGCTATTTTTGCACACACAGACAAAAGAAAGTAAAGTGTATAGGAGAAATACAATTTTCCCTGATAAAGCTCGCAATTAAAAAGAACACATTTTCTGTAATGACATGGAGGTAGCAAAATTGAGAGGACTGAAAGGTTGAAGGGGAAAGGAAAAAACATGGATGTTTCTGTTCTAGTTTTCATGGCCTGGAGCAGGACATGGCAGCTTGCACTGTCAGGCTGAGCCACAGCCTTCCTGATGGAGACCAGTGCTTGGTGCCTCCACAGGAGAGTGTCGAAACTGCCAATAAGGCACCGACTGCATCTTGGTATAGTGCTGTGAGTAAAGCAGAAAAATCATCCTTTATCCCAGTGTCTCTTCCAAACATTCTTTTAAAATTTGCTGGTTCCCTTGCTTTTGTCTAGTCTATCATTTAATCAGAGTTGGGTAATGAGTGTTCGGTGGATAGTAATGCCTTTATAACTTTTTTTTTCTTTCCCTTTGGCAAACTACAAATGACATCGTTGAAGTAGCGAAGAGTGTTTCCACTTAAGCTGGCCTCCTCAGTTCGAGAGGAGGCAGATGAACACGAGCTAGTGTTGCTGCTGCATCCTACTACGTTTCACAACACCCATCTGCCAGCCCGGCATGTGATCCTTCCCTCATGCCGAGCCGCAGAAATGTCCTGGTAGCCCGTCTGCCTGAGGAGGAGGGGGCCCCAACAGTGCCCACAAGGAGCTACTGGGAATGGGGATTAGCTCCATAAAACAGCAGTTCCTGCCTTTAAGGACCAGTCAGTGTGACAGTGCTTTTTAATTTTCTGGAAATAAGGATGGGTACTGAATCAGGAGCATTAGCATTAGTGTTAACCTGGTTCATAAACTCTGGTGTTGTCTGAAACCACTCCTGAAGTTACACCTTTAGCGTGAAGAGAGGGGAGATTAATGAAGTATTGTAGCAGATATTGTGAGGTGCTTAATTGTACTCAGATAATGTTTCACAAATACTTATTCTCTGTGTTTTCAAACTTGTTTTCATTTAATTTAGATGAAGGGTGAATAGAAGCTGCCAATTTGGCCATCTCTACATGATTCGTTATTTCATAATACCTGTATCATATTCCCTCTCACTCCTTTCCAAACTGAATTATCCTGCTCCCTTTAATCTCTTTGTGAAGGAGGCCACCCATGCATCTAATAAGTGAGGTTTTTTTGCTTTTCTCTTAAACATTTCTCAAGTAATTTTTTTAGCCTTGCAGACCATTTAATGCCATTTGTCAGCCTTGATACTATGATTTTTTCTTTCTCCATCTCATGCATCCTTAGCATAATGTACACTAATCTTTCTTCCTTATCAGACATTAAAGAGACTATTTCCAGCTTAGGGTGTAATGTGGGAACATGAAAGCACATGAGAACTTTTTGTGTGCTGTGTTCAGCACCTGGGCTAATTTTGTAGCCCAAAAATTTCTTTTGAAATGTCTTCTATTTTCAGAGCTTTATTAGAATATTTTCCTCTCAGTGAATTTTTCTATTGTATGAGGTATATTTTAGAAAAAGGGCGAGAAAGGGAGTTTTGATACTGATGTTATCTGTAATGATTTATCATGTTGGTTATACTTGTTGAATTCCTTTTTTTTTTTTTTTTTCAAGAAATCAACCTTCTATTGGTAAATCATAGTAATTATACTTTAAGGAATTTCTGACTTAGCAGATTCAAGGCAGGTCCTTTTTAAATGTTAGTTCATATTAGTGTGGTTTTAAAGTGTTTAGCCCTCTCTTTCCTTTACCTTTTTTTAATATACACAGGGTTGTGTGTGTGTGTATGTAACGATTTAAATGGTCCAGCAGTATTATTTGGAAATTCTTAAACACATGTGGTATGTGGAGTTAGTTATAACAGTTGTACTCACAGTTGCATGTGATGCTCTACCTGAGACCTATTTTCAGTTGCTTTCTATGTTTTGCTTAATTCAAAACACTGAAATTGAAATAGTCCACAACATCCCATACCTCCTTATTTTTTTTAATTGAGCATTTCAGAAGTTCCACAGTGACAGCAAGGTAAATAGGGACCTAGTGTTTGGTCTTAGCACTTTAGGAAGGGATGTTGGCTGGGGCCAGAGGGTGGCTCTGCTGTCACCAACAAGTCCAGCCTGTGCAGTGGAGATGAGCAGTCCGTAAGAGTTGTGACCTAGTTATTCACCACACACTTTCTTAATTTGGTGGCAAGTCGAGGACTTTACAAACCCTTTTGAGGCAGACAAACCCTTTTGGTTAGGGGAATTGAATTTGTTGCCATGGCAAACTGAATCCTGCACGTTCTGGTCTCCGGTGCTGTGCTAGCCTCCCGAAGCAGAAGTTGCTATTAGTTGCTAACAGCGTCTTCAGCTTGTCTTGTGATGAGCCTGAGGTCTTTCTTGCAGAAGTGCCGTGTTCCCCTTACTACCAGAAGTGGCTTTGAAGCTGCCCTTTGAACACAGACGTGCTGAGCACTATGGAAAATCAAGCCCTTGGTGTCCAAATTGGTCACTCAATTAGTAGTTCCTTTGACAATTTTGTCTTTGTTCTCTGTGGTTCAGCATTACATTCTTAAAACCCTGGTAATGCCACCTAAACAGAATTGTATTATAGGGTAAACTTATTATTAGTTTTGAACATTTGGATATAACTGTAAGTTCCCAGGAGAAGAATTCACTCCAGGGTTTGTATGGGATGTGGTAAATAAGCCAGAGTTATTGTTTTCAGGCGCTGCCTTTCTGGTGTGTGCAAACAATGACTTCAGCAGCTTCCAGGCTTATTTTTCTGATTCTTCCAGACTATGGTCATGGTTTCATGAGACAGTAAACTGGGTTTTGGAGGGCCTACAAGATGAAAAACACCATCACCACACACTGCAGTGCATTCAGCCATTGCAGACTGGCTTTGCCTATTCAAATGCCTTCACGAGGTTTTAGAAAAATAACTGTGCCCTGGCAGACTGAATTGGGTGTTCCATGTCCATGCTGCTTTGCCTTTACAAGGAACCAGCATGCTCTGACCTTTTTGGTGAAAATGGGCCAAGTTGCTATGTTTGAGCTGTGGATGGGGTGGCAGTGATGCAGAAAGGCTGCCCAGGCTGGGAGATGCACTGGGTGACCTAAGGCTGAGTTCACCTGTCCACCACAATCTCCATTCAGGCAATGCAGTGTTATCCAATTATCACACCTTTCAAAAAGAACCACCAGGAATTTATTAGGGGCTTCTTCATTTTAATTTTCCTTGTAAAGCCATGCTAGCTGGGACCCTTGTTGGGGATATTGTTTCTTTTTACCAACCAAAATTAATGCCAAACTGAAGGTGCTTTGAGGAGCCTTTTTTGCCGTGGTCAGTTGTTGGCAGCTGGTATGGCTGTGAGAGGAGGGGCACCTCTGCCAAGGTCATGTCATACCTCCAAGTCACAGAATGCCAGGTCTGCTCCTGCTGCACTGCAAATTCTAGTACACCAGGGCCTGGTGGGGGCCACATCAGACTAGTTAGGCTCAATTAATATAATTAATGGAAAATGGCATTGTGGTGATTTTTTTGTTGTTTTGTTTTGTGTTTGTGGGGGGTTTTTTTGGGTTTTTTTTCTTATCTTTTTTTTTTTTTTTTGGTGGTCTTAGGTATATCAAGACAGTACTTGAAATACGCAGATGGCATTCGTGGTTCAGCCAGGCTTAGTATCTGTGATATCAGCACTGTTCTTTATCCACCCACATTCTCCTTGCCTTACCTGGCTCTTTTGTTTTCCTTCACCCCCCTGTTAAATCAAAATTGTTTCTTTGTTAAATCACATTGTACACTGAAAGTCTTTGCAGCCAAAAATCTCTATGTGGTTTTTCAACTGAATTACTCTAATACTTCTGTCTCTTTTAGCCCCTGCTATTTATGATTTCAGTTGTGTTGTCTAATTTTAATTCCATGTCAACATGACACAGGAGTCATGGAAACAAGGGGGTGGTGGTGGTCTAATGGATTTGGTCTACATGAGTGGAGAAAATAACTTCAGGTTCTCCAGCACCACTGTGACATTCCTGTCGCTGAGTGCGTGTGTGAGAGAGAAACAATATGGATAACTGTGCTTACAGACCAGATGTCTTGAGACTAATTTCCTTACAGTGTACAGCAGAAGTCCTACAGCACTATAAGATGATGTGTATAAAATAGTCTGCTCTGAAAGTGCAGGAAACTGCTGTGATATGTTCCAAAGTGCTACTTCTGAACCTGTGAAATCTGTACGAGAGCTGCGGTATTTTAACGTGTGCATCAAGCTCTCGGTTTCACTGAAGAGTAATGTTTCCTTCTTTCTTTTTTCCATGTAAAGCAGCCTCGATTTGTGGGGCTTGTGTAGGGTAATGCTGTTTATAATGAAGTCAGAATTGGCTTTTAGAGCCTGATGAATGAAAGTCCACAGTATAAGACTGCAGCTTTTTGTGAGAGAGACATCTGTGCTATAACAAGAGCAGGAGACCCAATTTAGACAACTGCTAGAAGGAGGGCTCAAGAAAAGGAAAGACCTTTTTTTTTCTAGCTTAGATTAAATATTTGTACAAATAAACTTTTCAGCTGCTCATCAGAATTGCTGCTGCACCACCAATTTGGCTTTGAATTTTGTTCTGATTGCCCAACAAGGCTGTACACGAAGAGTGTTACGGAAGAGCAGCTCAAACAAAACATGTTTGTTTTGCAGCAGAACTATGGGCTTTGGGCTAGAGAGAAAAATTTGGGGAGAGGGAAAAGATAGTGAGAGACATATGAAGAAGTGAAAGATGTGAGTAGAAACTGACTGTTGCAGTAAATACATGTGAAGCAAAAAACACGTTCAGGAATTGAGTTTTGTGTTTTGAAAGTGAGTTACAGTAGAGGATCTGGCTTTGAATATGACTGCAATGGCTTTTCCCAACTGGATCAGCTGGTTCAGTTAAAGTGTTCTCACCCATGAAGCTTGCTCCTCACACTCACTCACACATACCCCAGCTGCTGCTGAAACTTTTGTACTAGTGCATTTTAAGTACAGTCTATTTAAAAGGCTACCTATGTGTTTTGATCTTACTTAAAATCCTGCTGCATGAGGCTGGTGGTGATGAAAATTCAAGTTTCTCCTTAAGGCAGTGCTGTAGAGAGTAAGTGTCTTTGACCAAAGAGGATTGTTTCTCATTTTGGTTAGAGCAAGCTCCAATCCTTTGAGGAAACTTCTCATAAATCTGTTCAGTAAAGCAACTCTTTCAAAAACATGGGAACCCAAATCACCTGGATTAAAGCCCAGATGGACACTGTCTCTGACTGAAGTGGATCAGAAGAGGATTAAGGAGCAGCATAAGTGGAGAACTCCTGCTGGAGAGGGGTGTGATGCTGAATATGCCATTCTGGGCTGCTCCTCAGCATTAACAGCAAAGCAGCCTTGGGGTTCTTAGGCTCCTGGGAGCAGATGCAAGGGATAGTGTGTTGAGAAGTTTCTGATGGCTGATCACAAACATGTTTGAAGGTACTTTTTAGAGAAAAGGTGTCTTTTAAAAGTTGTGTGGATTCAGCTTTAAAGCATTTCTTCTCTTAATGAAGATGGTGACTTTAACATGTGGGTCGCAATATAAAAGTATGCTTAGCCCAGAATATAAATTTAATGTAGAAATACCTTACAAAATATTGATTAATTATTACCAAGCAAACCATACAAAATATTGATGGTTGGTGATTAAAATTGATTGGTGATTAAAACACCAAGCAAACTGTTGTGGTACATTTGGTATTCTAGCAGTGGGCTTTGCCTGTATGAATAAGGATGAAAATGAAATTGTTTTGAAATGATGCAGCTTTGGGGCAGAGTGGCCATGAGCTGGTGGTCTGCACAGTTCAAACATGATAACAGCTAAACACATTTGCTCATGTTGTGGCACGGTCTGCAGTGTAGAACAGCACAGGTGCTGGCACACTGTAGGGACAAAGGAATTGCTTTATCAGACTAATGAACTCTTTGGTGTCTTATTTCAACTAAACATCTCAGAAAGGGTCTCTAAGCCAGGAAAAGCTTTGCTTTTCTTGTTTTAAATCCCCGACTCCACCTGAGATTCTGTTCACCCACTGGTTTCAGTGGATCCCTTAAGCAGTCTGTGGAGGAAGGTTTCCCTCTAATCTCATGCTGTGGCTCTCTTGGCTTGTGTGAGGTACAGCTGCAGACCTGCAAGACCTCACAACTCTCCCACTCAACTGTGCCAGTATTTTAATTGTCTTAAAAGGATCTTCCAGAGACTTTTAATTTATTTTAATCCCCTGGAGCATCTCTGCTTCAGTAATATTTAGCAAATTTCAGAGCAAATGTTCACTGAGATTCCAGTTGTCAGATCCGAGGAGCAGCAGAAAAATTATTTTTTAGGGGATTGAAAAGGGAAACTCTCAGACTAGGCTAATCTCTACTTGTAGAATGAGAGGACAATTAACAACTTGTCTATAAAAACAAAACTCTTGCCAAGAAAACTTACTAGAGTCTCTGCAAGAAGGATGGGGAATTTCTGCAGTTAGAAGCAGTAATGTATTGCTCAAACTTGATGAGCACTGAATTCCCTTTTAAATAGCTGGTTTAAAATGTTACCTTTGAAACATCTATGTACAGTTTAAACTGTAGTAGGTGGTAAAGAGTGGAAATTGCACTGATATAAGTTGTCTTCATGTTTGGCATATAAACTACAGTTTATCTTAGAAATGTCTTTTGTAGCAAAAAGATGTGGTAGATTGACAGATTATAATATAGGAATTTTAATCTCATGAAGATGTAGACCGAGTTTTATGTTTTTAGGGACTGGGATTTTGTGCATACTCGATTGCTGGTTATAGCAAAGGGAAGTGTACTGTAACGGGAAGCAGCACAGATGCTTTTTTATGCCTACTGCCTTCCTTTTATATTTGCTTCCTTCTTTTCTTCCTTTCCCAAAGGGGTTTCCTCCCTTTCTTACTTACATTTCCCCTTAAGAGATTAGCTGAAGAAATGTCATCTTGGTTACAGAAAGGAGTGCAAGCTTACTTTTTCACTTTTTGGTGTAAATTGTGAACTTTTCCAGCATCAGTTCAATTTGAGACAAAATGTTAGGATGCAATGCACCACAATGCTGCACTTATGTCTGTGCTAGTTACTGCCAGAGTCACCATTTTCTGCAACATTATTTCTCACTAGGAAGAAAAACTCTATAGCATGTGAATTTTAGATGTGGTACAACTGTGGGTGTGTTAATGCTTTTACTGGAATACTGACACCCTGATTTTTCCCCAGAAGCTTGTGTATTTCCCCCTTCTTCATCCTCCATTTGAGAATGAACTATGCAAAATAAAACTACTTAATTTAGATTTCTTTTGCCCCTTATCACATGCATTTACCTGTTTCTTCCCAGCTTTCAACTGAAGGAAAAATTAATTGTGACTTTCAAATAATGGTGAAGATACTGTTGTGAGTGCTTCCTCTGGAATGGTGATCTTTGAGAAATCTGCCAAATAATTGTGAAACAGCTCTTCATGTACTGGTTATTCTTGTTACCTTCTCTACACAGACAGTTCCCCACTAAGGAAGAGAATAACACTTTTATGCACAACCTAAGTGTGTTGGGAGAAAAATAACTCCAATAACTCCAAACAGGGACAAAGTTAGATATATGTTCTTGGAATACATGGAGAAAGTTTTATTTTGGATTTGCTGTTCTCTAATTCTTTCTGCCTCTGCTTTAGCCCACTCTGAGAACAGGTGACTTGAAGGTTTATTTTCAAGGTTTGGAATATATAGTGCAGTGCTTCTTCCTGAAGTTATACTTTATATTTTGACGTTAATAAAATTTTTAAATGCAGATTTTTTTATATATGAGTAAACAATGTATGCTTGTTCTTCCTGGAATAATATCTTCTTTATTGGAATGGCGGTCTTAAATGATCTATATTTTCCTACAATAATTTAAAAAAATTCTGGTGGTTTTTAGAGGCTTTTTTTTGTTAATCTGCTTTGAAATTTAAATCTGTAATCTCTTTTACCTCTTATAGGTGCTGGATAGTTTGTTAGCTCAGTATGGAACTGTGGAGAACTGTGAGCAAGGTACTGTTTCTACTCCCAATTTGCTTTTAAATTTGTAGTGGGAAGTGAGTGCACACTGAACTTACCCTCCTTTTGTTGCATTTTCCTTTCTAGTGAACACTGACACGGAGACTGCAGTTGTAAATGTAACATATGGCAATAAGGACCAGGCTAGACAGTAAGTATCTTATTTAGTAGATTCTGTCACCTAACTTGCATTTTGGAGTTCATGTTGTCGTGAATATGTCACTTTGCTTCTGATCACGTCACCATTTTAGCAATAAATTAAGCCTTGACTTTTAAGGAAGTCTGGTGTAATTCACCTTAATTAACGATTTTTAAAATCAGCTTTCCTTTCATTTTGATAAAAAGTAAATTAATAATTTCAAAAAATGGAAAAATTGAAGAAATTTACTTTATTGGGGAGAGCAGAAAGTTAATTTGCCAGTGAGAGAGGATGGAAGTTACTGTTAAATGATTTTTTTTTAGCCATGTTTTAGTGATGCCCTCTTGCAGTGTTCATTGTTTTGTGTCTGTTCCTTAACAAGCAATTATAGCAAAAATAACAGGGAAAAAAAAATGTAGCTGCTAACCAGAATACAGGGTTTTTTTATTAGAAAATTTAATGCTGCTTCCAAACACACAAAAGGCCTAATATGCATACCTAAAATAATTTATTTGGTATTTTTGAAATTTAGGCCACCTACTTTATGCTTGCTTATATCTTCAGTAATTGAGAACTTTTAATAGATATCAAAATTTTAAAATGTTTTACTTAATCACTGTTTGTGCATACTTTTTCCTTTTAAAATCTGTATTATGTACTATGCTAAAGGTTTAATTTTGCTTCTCTTCCACAAGAAAAGGATTTGTGCAGTTCTTAAATTTTAACCTGGTGACACAAACTTACTTCCTCCCTTTCTAGTCATAGCAGGTCAAACAAAATCAAACTCCTGGAATAGCCTACAACGATCTTTCTATTTTAACTTTGAAATTTCTGCCACCTTGTGGCAAACTAAAACCAGCAGTTAAGATGCAGAGCGTGCTTATGGTATGCATTAATTCAAAATTACAAATGAAATAATATTTGTACATATAATTAAGTAATTATCATCTGTGCGTAACTTGAATGCAACACATGTATTTAATCTTTCAAAGCATTAGGTTACTTGTAAATGTATTATAAACAAATGTGATGGGAAACTTGTGTCAGTGGTATCTCCTGTGTATGCTGGAGCTGAAGGAAACAATGTTTTCCTTAAATTCGCTATTTAACTTTTCTCAAAACCTGAATTGTTCTAACGAGTTCTGCAGGTTCTTCTGTTGCTTTTGATTCTGTTGCATAGCAATTAAGAAAGGCTGTATTTCTAGTTCTGAAGAAACTTACAGTGCAATGTTACAGAGTAATATGTGTGCCAGTTTCTCCTTTGAAAATATAAGGAAGTACTAAAAATACCATGGAAAGAAGTATAATATATTTTTTGAGCTGTCATCTGTGATGTGGGTTCCTGGACTTGTACACTCCCTTCTGAAGAGGAAAACAACAGTTTCTTCCCCAACTCTGTGCTAAATTTTAAGGTCAATCCCAAGGAAATGCTGGGATAAGCAGAGACTGTGAAGTAGTGTCTTAAGTTAATGTTTTCTTTTTCATAAGAAACCACGTGACACTGAGAACCTCTTGAGTTTGGAGCAGGCAAACTGGCATTCAGCATGGATGTTGTAGGGGAGCTGAAGTGATACAGGTTGAGTGATGGCAATTGGGTGCCTTGGAACGGGTAGGGAAAGTGGAGGAGCATGGGTGTGCCTTTGTGAATGGTTTCACATGACCCAGGTTTTCTGCAGATGAGTCCATGTTATGTAAAAAAAGTTAGCTCAGATTGTCTGAGTTTGGGAGGTGACCTTGCAACTGTTTAGAAACCTCTCGGAGAAGTGGCTAGATCAGGGTGTTTTTAGGGAAAGAAACTGTGAGGAATTGGAATGAAGGCCCACTACAAGACCTGCCTGTGTGTGGGTTTTCCAAAGTGACTGCAGTGCTGTTTCAGTGAAATGGTTTTCCCAGGCATGACCCAGCTTTGCTGCTTGGAACTGGCTGTGGGGGACGGCTGTGGCAGTGGAGAGGGAGCAGTGTGCAAGTGCTGATAGCTGATAAAGGCAGTGCTGGTCATCCTGTGGAGGACATGCAGTAACAAGAACTGACTTTATCAAAAGCTGTTTAGGGTTGCAAAGAGTCAGCAGCTGGTAACAAGCTTTGTAGTTTGGAATTCAGCTCTTTAGGGCAAATGGTGCTCTTTGCCATGGCTCTTGGATCAAACACCATGACATGAAGATTTCTATGCTGCCACATCCAGTGGGTCCCTAGTTCTAACTGCAGCTCTGCTGTAATTTTTGCAATGCACACACTTAACCTCACAGTAGTGTAGGATGACAGAACATGCAAAGTTGGCTACATCCCTGCTGGATATCTGTATGGCATTGCCATGACTGTTGGAGTGTGTACTGGCAGTGTGTGGTGAGGGTGCTGTAACACAATCTGGAGATAGTTCTGAAAAGCAGTTCTAAGCAAGTGTGGTATGCATTGCTTGGAGGACAGTACTTTTGAATAAAACTTGTGGTTCCGCCCAGCTGGGAAACTGAGTTGCCTTCTGTCTTGCAAATTTAAGTAGTTGTGGCAGAGGTTTTTTCCTCTAGGCTGGTACTACAGTTGTGGCATGTTCAATTCAGGTCTGCATCCAAAATTAACTTGGAAAATTAAAGCACTGGAGATTGCTGCAGTCTTTTTGAGAAAGCAGTCTTAGGGCACACAGCACCCAAAATCTGAGATGTGCACAGTTCCTGACTTCTAGCTGGGACATAGGTCTGTGTCTTCGACCTGTTGTAGTGGTGCCTCTTTCCTAGCTGGAGAGGCACAGCCTGTCTTGTCAGAAAAAGCAGGATGCTGCTTCTGGCCAATGTGGCCAGAGCAAGGGAGCCAGCATGGCAGATCAGGTACTTTTTGGCAGCCCAGGAGCATTGTGGAGCAATGTGTGGGCCTTGGAAAGGCACCCTTTGCTCTCTGGCACTGCGAGTAGCAAAGAGAAGGCTGGCACTACCAGGTCTGACACCACATCCCTCCTCTCCTCTCCTCTTCCTGCAAGCACTTGGGAGGAGGAGAGATTTGTTCCAGCTCTCAAACTGCCCCTGCTGCTCTCCTTCCCAGAAACTGGAGAGGGCTTTACAAAGTGTGTGCACTGCTGTGCCACAGGCAATGATTGAATGTTGTGGTGGGTTGTGGAAGAGAGGAGAGGGTGAGGGATAGAGCCTGGAGCCTGTGGTTCACCCTGCACAACCCAACCAGCTGCGTGCAGGTGCTGAGGCAGCTTGGGACATGCTTGCCAAAAGACACCCCCCCTTCTCCTGATATCAATCCCTGACTGCAACCAGCAGGACAAGCTGACTGTGTCCTTGTGACATGCTGCCACCTAAATTATGGCTGCTATCTTCAAAAGTTATACCACCTTCTTTCCTTCCCCCAAAGATTCCAGTGGGTAGGAGTCTCACACATGCTACAAGATTTAGCTCTACCCAGGATTTTGAGAATCCACTAGTGATCACTTCTTAATCAGAATACTTGCAAAAAAAACTTTTATTACCCTTTCAATGAAGCACACATCTGTGTGTGTGTGCACAACATGTATCCTTGAATGAATGAGGATGCACATAACTAATACTTTTACATGCCATTGTGGGTCAGGGCTAATGTTGCCATAGAAATGATAATACTGAAATTTCAGTGGTGTATTATAAGCTTAGGTTTCATTTTGGCTTTGTTTTCAGAAGTACTGGTGAAATATATATTTTTATTTAATGTAAGAAAAAAAATATTATGCTAAAGAAAATTTGCCATGTATGTCTTCTCATATGCAACTGTATCTGTTCAGGGATGAAAAAAGAAAAGTGGTGTATGTAAAAGGTGCATGTGGGAGTGAAATATGTTCTCCTTCTATTGCTTAGTGTCATCATTCTATCAGTGGAAGAATGATTTCCAGCAAAAGACTCAGTGCTTTTACTGTAATAATTTATCTAGGGTGATTAACCTCCACTAGCATCAAAAGGGAGAAGAAGGCTGGGTGAGCATCCTCTTGTAGGGAACTCATGAGAGGACAGTGGTGAGATGTCATTTTGATAGGAAAAACTCAGGTGACTAATTTACAGAATACTTGTTTAAAGGTTTCATTTTTATGTAGGAACTCTTGCTTCTGAGCAGGTGTCACATGAACATAAGCCAGGCTGCTATCCATCTTATCAGTACATAGACAGTAGTTGCTGCAGTCTCTTAATGAATTCATTTTATTAAAAAATTCAGAACTATGCTAAGAGATTTCTGTGTACCAGCTCTCACTGGTATGTGAAATGGAAATATTTTCTGTTTCTATAAATATAAATTATAAAGGGTGACTTCAGGGAGGAGGGCACCTCTTAATGGGGCATATAACTGAATTTTTCTCCATCTTTGTCCACACTGAGTGACTCTTTAGGCTTTTAGCCCCTGTGTAAAAGATGGTGTGTGGATTGTTTCAGCAGTGCTCCCTGACAGAGGTAGTCTGCATGGTCTTTATTAATGTGTGGTCATGGAAGGAGGCCCCCCAGGGAAGGCAAAGGTCTTTGTGGGAGGACAGAGGTGGTGTTGCTGTGTTCTGGAGTTCTCGAGGTGGTCAGTCAGTGAGAGGAGTATGTGCTTTACACAAGGAGCTTGATGTAACCTGTGTTTGGTGGACTGCAGCAATGACAATAGCTCTGCTTGAAATAAGATGCCCCTGGTGCTGTGAAGAACTGGTCACTTGCTTTTAGCTGAGGCTCAGACTTCCCCAGCAAAAGAGAGCAAAGCTGCCTCTCCTGATAGCAAGTGCTGTCCTAGAAGCTGTTCTTCAGGAATTTTGCATCCATGTAGAAGACAGATCTTAAGCACTTGCCTCTTCCTGAATTTTCTTCCACATCTGTCTCTTCAGCCTCCAAAGCAGTGCCTAGATGCCTCTAAAATTGTGCTTGTTATGGTGCTGAAGGGCTGCTGAATCATCACATTGCCTAATTCTAGCCCTATGTTTTGTGCCACAAAATTGATAAAAATTAGTCCAGAACAGCTGAAGAAAAATGTATGACAGTACTTTAAAAAACTAGTGAAAATTGCCAAATATTGGAATGTGAAGGCCAGAATCAACAGCCAAAGGGACCTTTCAAAAGCTGGAGGTTTTTTTTCCCTTCTGTAAGAAATGCACTAGAACTGTATATGGGCTACATCCACTGCAAATCAGTTATCTTGGCATTCCACTGTGTGTACCCAAATCAGTGTATAATATGGGACCATGTACCCAGGAAATATCAGTTCCACAAAAGGCTTGAGAGATCAGTGTTTAATTACTGATTCTTCTTCTGACTTCCCATCATTTGAACAAGTCAAATTATAAAACAAGTCAGGCTGTAAAATATGGAGAGCTCAGTGACTCACAGGGTGAATTAGTGTGTTTTTTTTCCATGTCATCATATGGCTTTGGTGGCCAGAGATTGTTCACTGCTGACATAATTAATTTTCCACAATGGCAAATGAACTTTTCTCAGTTTGCTTTGAATTTAAGGTACTTATAGACATATGGAACAATTTAGCAATTTATAAATTGTTATTAAGAAGAAAAATTCCAACCTTCTTTCCAGGAAAAGTGTGGTGCATGTATATGTTTGTATATATATGTGTGTGTATGTGTATATATATTTATATATATATATTGTTGCTGTGAAGTGTTTTGTGTGAAACCATGATAGGTATGGAGCCTGATTGCAAACAATAAGCCTAGTCTTTCCTTTCCCAACCACTTCTAAGGAAGAGTGAGAAGTGTGGTGCACTGATTTACTGTCAGGTTTTGTGTTAATGCTGGGATTCTGGTCAAAGATGTTTTAAAGCCAGAGGAGGCTGACGCATTTTGGGGAAGAAGCGATGTCTGAACTTGTCAAATAAATGTGTGGAGGGAAATGAGTTGGGCTGGACGTTAATCTGGAGCCTATCAGCACATTTGCAAAATTGTTGGTGTTCATCTCTCCAACATCTTAATGTTTGATTCCAAAAGAAACAGGACTTGTGCAACTGGATGGTCTGGCAGTGCCATTTCCCTTCCTGGGAGAAATTCAGCTTTCTGGTTGATTTCAGTGAAATTCAACCTAGAAACAGAGGTCATGGATATCTGCAACCAACAAGAAATTAGCATGTTCAGGGTGTACGAAAAGGAAAGGTCTCAGACCCCTTTCCCAAGTAGGAATGTCTAGAGAGAGAGACTTCAGTGAATTGCCTTTCAGACATTGGAAATCTATGCAGAAATTAAAAATTGAGACAAATCCATAGAAACACAAGTCTCACTAGTCTGCTCACTGCTCTTCCTGTTTTGTAAACATATTTTATTGTGTAATAAAATGCTCTTCAAAGTCCATGGATTAAAAGTTTAAAAATGTCAGCTCTGAAATAACCTCACCAAATTTTAATCCAGCTCGTTTGCCACTTGCTCTAAAGGATTCTTCTATTATGGGAGTAATTACACTCCTGGCAATTCCCAAAGGACCTGTGTCTCATTTGGTTAACGGAAGTATTTAATGAACAGTGATCAGTTATTCAATATTTTGCTTTCTTTGTTCATTGGCATTGCCTTGGGCCTTATTTATTATCAGCCCTTATTAAGCATTGTTCCAAGGACACAAATTACTTGTTTTCTCATAAGCTCTTTACTGTCAGAGTGGAGTATTTTGAGGATGCTGGCTCAACCCCTGGGAGATGAAGGACCTGTTATCCTCTGCATCCAAATACCACTTCTTAACTGGGCTTCAACAGCTGCTTGTGACCCAGACTGTCAAATGGGACACCCAGGAGACAAATAGCATTTTTCACTTGCTGCCCTTGAAAATGTAGGCAATTGGCTATCATCTTTT
This sequence comes from Urocynchramus pylzowi, assembly GCA_013397555.1. Classification (NCBI taxonomy): domain Eukaryota; kingdom Metazoa; phylum Chordata; class Aves; order Passeriformes; family Fringillidae; genus Urocynchramus; species Urocynchramus pylzowi. The sequence continues at coordinate 45,376 of VZRH01005580.1, read as the reverse complement.
ATCTCTGTAGCAGAGGCAGGCATAAAAGTGTTGCTGAGGCTAATGTTTGGTAAACTGGCAGTAAAGTCCTTCAAATGTGCATGAATGGAGGGGCTGGGTTAAGTTTCTGACTTCAGCGGCCTTGCTCCAGAGCGTATGGTTGTTGGATCTTTTTAATGAAAATATTGGTGAGTTCTTTAATAAAAGATGGAGACTCCCTCCCTCCCACTACTGCCTTTAACTTAAATTTTGTTTTTAAAGAAAATCTGTCAGTAATCTTTGGTCCAATGTTAAGTCTGGCATTTGTAAACTACCCCAAATCAGTGCATATTTCAGTGATCAGTATATTACTGATAATCTGAATAGTAATGCTTGTTGTAGCAAAACTTGAAATGCCTTTTTGGGGCAAATGTGTTTATTTTATGCCACTGGTTTACCAATGTGTTGCATGTGGCTTAGTTATTTCTACTATTTGCTAGATACTTAGTCTTATTGACTCTACTCTGTTTGTGAGTGGAAGGTATTCTACCTTCTGGAGAGCTGTCATTTTTGAGTTGTGTTGTGTTCCTCCTGTGAAGAGGAGACCCAAGAGCACCTGCAGACTTGTCCTTGGTTAGGGAGAGGGACAGAGCAGAGGGAATGCTGAGTGACTAGGAGGTTTTCAGTGTGAGGGACCATGGTGAGGGAGGGTTGTGTACATTTGGGCAGTATCCCTCTGCAATGCTTAACTAAAAGAACAAGAGAAGTTGACTCAACGTTTTAAATGCCTTCTAACACCTTTGCTTTTATGGAGAGTTTAACATAGACAAGGGGCTTTAATTTCCTTGTTAACTTTTAAACCTACCTACAACACGACTAATTAGGAAGTTGCAAGGTGCTGTTGCAGTCTAAGGGGCATTTCAGATACCATTGACTGGCTTTGAGTGCCTCCTTTCCTGCTGAGGTGAAGGTGCTCTCTTCTTTCATAAAAATGTTTTTTATTTTTCCCATTCCTGTCACAGCTATATCAGTTATTGCAAAAGCTCCAGCCAAATAGCTGTGCTGGCAAAAGCCCTAATGAAGGTGCCGTGATAGCAGCTAAAAAGTTTTCCCTCTGGTGCAGCTTTAATTCTATTTGGGAAATTGATTTAAATTAAATCAGGTAAAAGAATGCTTTTGAGTGTATAAGCTCTGTCTCCTGTGAGGTTTTGCTGATAGGGTTGGACCAGCAAAGCCTTTAAAGTGCACAGAAGCCCAGAACAAGCAAGAGCTAACTTGTAGTTCTTAATACGGTGACTTTGTGTAATCAAAATCTTGGCTGAAGAATCTCAAATGTAACTTTTCATCTTGGAATGTGTTTTTAGTTTCACCACGCAAGTTAGAAAGGACAGAAGTCTATGTCTGAATAACTTGTCATTTCATAAGGCCCTGCTTGTGCTCGTGGGGCTTTTTTTAATCTCCTCTCTCCTCCCCTTTCCAATTAAACAGAGCAATAGAAAAACTGAACGGGTTTCAGCTTGAAAACTATTCCTTGAAAGTTGCATATATCCCTGATGAGATGGCAGCCCAGCAACCTCCACAACAACATCCCCAGGGAAGACGTGGATTTGGCCAGAGGGGTCCTCCCAGGCAAGGGTCACCCGGCGCAACCACACGGCAGAAACCACAGTCGGACGTTCCTCTGCGGATGCTGGTTCCCACACAGTTTGTAGGAGCCATTATCGGGAAAGAAGGAGCAACAATCAGAAACATCACCAAGCAGACACAGTCCAAGTAAGTTATTTTACAAAGGTGATTAATAGCTTTAATGTTGCATCATCGTTGCTTGTGTAAAGAGGAGTTTTACAAACTCCAATTATCATTGCTAATCTGTGTGGTCAGAGAGCAAATGAAGATAACAGAGAACAGGAAATATTTTGCAATGTTTATTTAAGGACTGAATTCTGTCCTTGATATGTGTTCAAATAATAGCTGGCTTTTTTATTCCTTTTTTAAAGAGGAGTGCTAGCAGGATGGTGCTCTGTTGGAGAGTTTTGCTTGCAGATGTACTAATGTGGTTCTGGCACAAAAAGTGAAACTGAAAGAGCTGTAACATGTTCCGTTCATACCGTCAGTGTGGTGATGTACCCAAGTCTTCAAGTGTTTATTCTAGTTTTACTTTGATTAGGGCATTTTTAGGATTTGTAGGTGTTGTCATTTCAAGATGTGTGGGGGAAAAACCCTAAACAAAGAACCTTTTTATCTCCCCTCACTACTTCTTATGCCTTACCCCCGCTCTATTTCTGGAAAATACATTTGTTGCTATCAAGTTGCAGACCACACCAAAACACAGATTAAGGAAATGCACGGGAGGCAAAAAGCAAGCTGCTAAGTGACCTAAGAAGCTTAGAGCACTGGGGTCTAGAGATGCTGGAAGAGATTGTGTCCAGTGTGTGTTAAATCCTACCCACAAGGAAGAGCTCGGCACAGATGCAGAGGGAGGTGGGATTCTTATTCCAAGAATTTTTCCAGGATACCCCTAAAAGCAGAGAATTAAAATGCTGCCTTCAGCAGCCCACTGTAGGAGCCCCCAGCTCTGCAGTGGCAGCAGGCAGGACTTGGGAATGAGCTGTGTGTGAGGGGAACGAGGGTGGGTGGGAGGGAGCCTCAGTTTTGAGAGTAGTTAATGAGGATAAGGGACTCCTCTTTAATTACACCCCAACCCCCAACAAACAGGCTTACCCCCCTCCCCAAACCCAGGATTATCATGATGCTCCTTCCAGCCTCTCATTAGCACAATGTAATCCAGGAGACTGTTTAGTGTGTTTAACAACACAGGTTTAAGAGATTTGCAGTGTCCTGACAAGACTTGGTTGTAATTTTTCTATGGGTAACCAATTTTTCAGGTGATATATAAAACATCTAATTCTTGGACTAAAAAAATCCTTGAAGATTGGCATAAGGAAAGCTTTTGTATCTAAAAGAAGGGTGGGTTGAGCAGAAATAATTGCAGGTTGCTAACTTTACAGATACGTGACTTTGCGAATGATGTTTTCATTGGTTTGGGGATTAAAAAAAAAAGGAAATTTCATCTACTTTCATTTCCACCAAGGATTGCCAAGATGGGTTTCTTGGAAAATGCTGCATTGTGAAACAAAATGAGTTTTCAATACTTCAAAGAATTGCAAAAATAGAGGGGCTTCCTGAAAGCAGCATGGTTGTTCCAGTTAGAAAACAGCTATTACGTGTGGAAGGGGGGCAAAAACAAAGCAGAGGTGGAAAGAATATGTGAGCTGCAGTTTTTGGCAGGGAAAAGTAATATCCAAGGCATTGTCTTTATGCAGGTCATAGCTCATTTTTGTTAAATTCTTAGAGCTACGTAAACCTGTTGTAGAACAAGGCTAGTAGTATCAGGGTGGTAGAGGGTAAAGGTAATAACAGGAAAAAACCTGGCTGGAAAAGTATAAGAAACTAATCTTGTAGATGGATGCAAAGTAGTACCATGCTACTTGCTAGCAGAGGAGTGCTGGGAAACTCTGCTGCTGAGGTATTTAAAATAAGATGGGACAAAGCCTGACTGTCCTGTAGCTGCACAGTCATTCTAAGTGGAGCAGTGGGGCTGGAGATGGAGCACTGGGGAAGCTTGATGAGCTGTTGTCTCCAGGGGCTTACCACATTGTCTGTCTAACAACTCCCCTGAATATCTTGATGGGAGTTTACTGAGAAAAGGAGATCCCAGTATCCACAAAGGTGGGGTTTAGCTGGTAAAATCAGGATAGGAGAGGCTCTTCATAACACACAAATTGTATTTAGGATATGCTTAAGTAGTTGTAAGCTTTTAAAAATTAAACTACTAATATATAGTCACTGTTAGCTCAAAATAAATTCGTTTTATGACAGTTGGAAATACACAAGGCTTACCATAGATTATGTGGTTACAGTTAGTGTTTTTCTTTCTTTCAAGAATTGATATTCATCGTAAAGAGAATGCAGGTGCTGCTGAGAAACCAATTACCATCCACTCAACTCCTGAAGGCTGCTCAACAGCTTGTAAAATTATTATGGAGATCATGCAAAAGGAAGCTCAAGATACTAAATTGTGAGTAAAAAGCATTTCATTGTGGAAGCATTAAAAATTCTGAATTCTCACTGGCTCCATTTAAAGAAGTAGTCTTTAAAGCTGTTAACAAGTGAATATTTGCTGTTATCTGTATCTAAGTAGGTAAAGGAACTGAGATATTTTACCTTTCAGGGCAGTCTACTTGCTTAATTAGCCCCCAGCATGCTTCTATGATTTCAGGTCTTGTCTGGCTTTGATTTTGAGGTTATCTGGAGCAAATATGGAAGTTTCTTGAGCAACTGACAGCTTTTAGTTCGAGCGAGCATAACAAGTTGTGAGCCCTCACTAAAAGCTTTAAGATATATTTCTTCCCTCCCAACAGCTCTGATTACTTCAGTCTGAGCTTTATTTAGTTGAAGGCATGTTGCAATTAAGCTGTAGGTGATAGTGCTGGGAGAGCCCATTGCACCTGGACTTATTCTGCACCCAGTGAAAACATGCGAATTGGAGTCGTGGATATTTCTAGGAAAACCAAATTCATCCATAGCATGCATAAAAGCTTGTACTCTGGTCTCCAAAAGTCTCACTAGGTGTAACTTCCATTACAGTACAGAAGAAATTCCCTTGAAGATACTGGCACACAACAACTTTGTTGGCCGACTTATTGGCAAAGAAGGAAGAAACCTGAAGAAAATTGAACAGGACACAGATACTAAAATCACAATATCGCCGTAAGTTTTTGGTGGTCGGATTTTCAGTGAGATGTCAAATGGCAGCAATGCTGCTGTGGGACGTTCAGGTACAGAGTTCTTAGAACAATATCCTCTGTGTTGAAGGCTGAGATAACAACCCTTCAGAGGCCTTTCCATCATATGGATTAAACTGTTACTTAGGCTCAGTTAAATTTTGTGTAAACAGTGAGTCTTCATTGTAAACTCAGTCAAGAGCAAGCCTAAAAATAACATAGGCTATGTGGAGCCTGTGTTAGACTGTATTTTAGGTGTCAGTTGTTTTTAACATATTATACCATATGTAATGATGACTGTAAGTCTGTATCAGTTCTGAGCTATGTGTGAAAATGAGTGAAATTAGTGATGTTTTAGTTTCCAGTATATATTAAATTATTGGACTAGAAGGAAAGAAATAGAGCAAATGAATACTGAAAAGGTTATCTTTAGTAGCAGCTCTGTCCCTCTTGACCACTAACAGCCAAATTACAACACATTGGCTAGTCTGCTGCAAAGTAATAGCTTTTGGTCTGAGTTTGTGGGGGTAACCAAGACCTGTTCAAATTTAGCTGAGATTAAACAGGAGTTTTCACCTTTACTGGAAATCTGTAAATCACTGATTAGATTAACATCTCTGTAGAAGCTTGGCAGTCAATAGTAGTTTTACCCTGGAGTAATATCTTCAGAGAACCTCCTGTTCTGAATAATGAATGCTCTGGCATGAACTTCCAAGCATTTGAAGGCATCCTGGATTTGGCTTTAGCCAGGAAGGGTGAGAATTAGGCTTACAGGCTGTAGGAAAGGGAAGAGGTTTGGAAGACACAAAGATGTATGGAGAGGTGTGAATACATGCAGGAGACAAAAAAAGTAGTGCAGGAAATAGCTCAAATGAGGACAAGGAAGCTGGGAGTAAATGTGGCTCTTCTAAAAGAGGAAAACAAATTTGGATGAAAGCACCTGAGGCCTTCCTTAAAGGTGTGTAAGTGTTTATAGAATTAGTCTGAAGAAGAGAAACAAATAGAGAAAAAGCACCAAAATAAGTGTGCTTCAAGAATAGATTTTGTAAGGTTAGCATGCTCTCTTGAATGTGTTTGCATAAACATTTTGTCTGCAAACAGTACACAGACTATTAATGCTAAAAGGGGAAAAAAGAGTACATGAAAAAATGGTCTCCCTTCCATGAAATCCACTTGTCTTTATTGATGATGACACAAATAACACATTGTCTGTAAACAGCTACAGAGTATTTTTTAATATACCGAGTTAAAGGTTTATTTGCATTAAAATCTTGGCCTCAAGATTGTATTTGTCCTATTATGCCTAAAATAGCCCCCTGAAGTCATCTGGTGTAATCAATACATAAATGAGAGCATATATGCCCACTGATTTTGCTATTTCTAATTAGTCTTTCACATGATCTCTCCATTCAGGTTTTTTGGTAAGCTTGTCCATAAATTTAAAGTAAGGCAGCTGGTTTGGGAAAGCATTTCCTCTCTTCCCTGGGGTGTTTCCCAACACTTTCCTTCAGTGCTCATGCACTGGAGAGTTAAAGCCTGCTTAGTGGATGTGCTCTGTGCCTGCCACTGCTTGGCTGAGCTGTGCAGGTTGCCACTCTGCCTGCCGTGCAGGAAGGCAAGGCCTCGTATGCCGCTTCCCCTCTCCCTCCTGCCATGGGCTTCCTCACTCCTGCATCGTGCTCTGCACTTTGCTTTCCCCCCTTTACCCTTCTCAGTACATGGCTGTGCCATGGCTTCCCAGTGTGTTTGATCCATGTTAGCTTTTGTTGCCAAACAGAGCACTGGTTTAATGCTGTCACCCTTTCATTTTCCCTGAGGAGTTGCAGTGTTGAGCAGCAGATGTTGACTTGCACACAGGTTTTCCTTTTCCCATTTTGAGGGTTTGGAGGCGCTCCTGCAGCTTCACTGAGGCTGGGCTTTTCTCCAGTTTCCTTAAGGAATATACTATAGTTCTCAAGGAAAGAATGCTTCTTGCTGTGTGTTTCTGGGACATCTAAAATGAGTGTCTGAAGCCCTGTCCCTGTTGGTAGTGCTGGTGTGGAGTGTGAAGTGGGACCTTGCTGCTCTGCCCTGCACCAGGTCTGTGTGTTCCTCCAGAGCATGGTGGCTCCGTGCAGCACCTAAGTGTGTCCCAACCATCCCACCCAAACCTCGCTGTGGGGGGTTTGTTGTGTTTCCCATGAGGACAGAGTTTCCCCAGATTGTCTGTGTTTGAGCCCTGTTATGGATTGATACTACAGTCTTTGGAGGGCAAACTCGACATGCTTGGATGTTGTCGCACTCAAATGATAAATCTGGATTATCTTCTTTGTTTGCTAATTAACTGTGCTTCTGTGTCATGTGCAGATTGCAGGACTTGACACTCTATAATCCGGAAAGGACCATTACAGTTAAAGGCAGTATTGAAACTTGTGCCAAGGCTGAGGAAGAAATCATGAAGAAAATCAGGGAGTCCTATGAAAATGATATTGCTGCTATGAATGTGAGTTTTCTTGGGGCGTGGGCTCTTTCTGGGACTAAAACCACAGAAGGATTTGGGGTGTGAGGGACCCCTGGAGGTTGCCTGGCCCAGTAGTGGGTTTGCTCAATGTAGGCCACGTTTCAAAGTTAAACCAGGTTGTGCAGGGACTTGTATTCTCCTTAACATTCCCATGGATAGAAAACCCATAGTGTCTCTGGACAGCCTGTGCCCTGTCTCACTGCTCTCGTGATTTTTTTTTTTTTCCTAATAGCACATCAGAATTTTCTGTTGCAGCCTCTCTGTTGCCTCATTTATTTGTGGGAGTGTGGGCAAGCATTTTTGTTATTTATTTATGTGTGCTATTTTAATGGAGGCTTTTTCTGGTTTATTTTTGAGTGCGGGAACTGAGAATTTTATTTAGATTGAGAAAATTAATGAGCATTTAATTTTTTTCTTGTTGCAAGAACCTGAAGCAGGGTGTGTTTATGCTGTTGTGGCTTATGTGCTCTGGCTTGCATGTTTTTTAAAATAGTGATTCAGTCTCATCACATAAATAGCATAATAATGTATGGAAGAAAGATCTCTACTGTTTTTAATTATTTAATTTAAGAAGGTCTTATTAGGGTTTTTTTCTTGATATAGATGATAAAGGCATTTAGCAATTTGAAGATGATTGGTGATTATATAATGAAAACAACATACCTCATTAGTTTGCCAAAGTATTACTAATGCATATTGAGAAATGATAGAGATTTTTGATAGTTAGGAAATGCATTGTGTGTACGTGTGTATCCAAATCTTATGGTCTAGAGTTAAAATGGAAATATTTTTTCAGTTTACAGTAGTCCTGACTATAGAAATGTCTGTTATTCATGCTTGTCCTACCAAGTGAATATTCTCCCCACTTTTCCCTCTGCCTCCCCCACACAAAGCAAACTGCAGTACATGAGGTACTCATGAGGATCAAAGTATTTAATAGTGGCACATTTTTGTTTCATATAACAAGCAGGAACATGGGGTGAGTTAGAGACTGCAGTGCTATTTGACAAAGGTATGGAAAGTCAAAAAACTACCTCTGTTACAGTATAGATTTTGAGTCTAGTTTGTAGTGATTATTGAGGTAGTGAAGTTTGGAGGTTTTTTGTATGGCCTGAGATAGTCTTTCTCTCTAGGTGAAATATTTCTTAAGCATATTCATGTTTTTGAGTAATAATCTGGAAAAGGGTGCTGACAAGTTTTGTATCAGACAACAAATGATGACATCAACCATGTGATGATGTCACTTTTCTCAGGTGTGGTCAAGCAAGGGACATGCAACTTTATAGTTGATCCTTTCCCAGCAATTGCTGGAGGTATCTCACTTCATCTTTTGCAAGGGAGGGAGGATGGGGTGATAGTGTCACATATGTGTTCCCCCAGTGTAATAAAAGCAGGTCTTTGTGCATGATCTTTCTCTGTTTCTACAGGGCTGTCTTTTTCGTATAAGGACAAAACTACTGTTTTTCTGATAGATTTGTTCTCTCTGAAAGTAAATAGTACTATTATCTGAACATCTTGTGGTAAAATTTGAAATGTGTTTTGATGACTAAGTTGTAGCAAGTGATCCCCATCTGCCTTTCCTACTACGTGTTTTTCATGTTATTGGTCTGTACATGTGTCTAGGAAACAGGTTTGAAGGAGAGTCCTTTGGGTAGTGGAGATGAAATTTTTTATGACATCCCAAAAGGTTAATAGCATATGCCAACTAGGATTTTATTGCTGTTAATAACCAGGACTCTAAATCTTAACTCTTCTGCCATTGCAGCTTCAAGCACATTTAATTCCTGGATTAAATCTGAATGCCTTGGGTCTGTTCCCACCTTCTTCTTCAGGAATACCACCTCCTGCAGTGAGTGTTGCCTCCGCTGCTGCTGCTGCTTCATATCCACCTTTTGGGGTAAGGGAAGCTCTGATTTTGGATGGTTAGTGGATGGTGATACTAATCTGTGCAATGCTGCTGTTCAAAACTAAGAAGAATTTTTTTTTTTTAAATGACATCCCAAAAGGTTAATAGCATATGCCAACTAGGATTTTATTTTTTGCCTTTTTTCCCCAGAAAATCTGGGAAGGGTGTTTCACTAGCTGTGTTTTGTTATTTTTCTAAATGTTGTCTGTCTTCCTGCTTGCACACAGAAAAGTATTTCCTGTGGCTGCAGTTGGGAGCAGGCACTAATTGCTTTTCTAGTGAAATGCTCAGTGAAACTGGAAAACAGTGCTGCTTAGAAAAGTGTTAGATTTTATTTCATATAGAATTTGAATTATTGCAGAAAGAACTCTCACATAAAATAACATTTACAAATTGCTGGAATTGGCAATTAATAATGCTGGTCTGCAATTTTATTCCTTGTGACATGAAAGGAAAAGAAATGATCTCTTGTCATGAAGTGGAGATCTATATGTAGCTAAAATGATTGTTTGAATGTTGCAGTTTTATACATGCCCTGTTAGAATGCAATAATGCTAAATATATAGGATGTGAATTGCATGGATTTATCTCCAGAAAGCTGTGATTTACTTGCCACTTTGCTCTCTAAAAAATATCTGAAAAAGTTTAGTAGAATAAAATTCTGTGCTGATTAGTGAACATAAATGAGGAATTTTGCTATGGAGCAGCTGGTGATTTGTTGCACCAGAAAGCTCCAGAGTCTGTCTGGAACTGAGATGGTGTTTTGCTTTCAAGAAAAGACAACCTCATTACCAAGGACAAGGTGATTTTTTTTTTATCATCTCTTCCCTGTTTCTGGTGCTGGTGGTTGTTAGCAACTTAATGCCAGGTGATTTTTTTAAACAATTCTGACAGGTCTCTTAAGAAGTAGATGACAGAGCTTTACAAACTCTGCTGTGTTTGACTTCGTCCCCTTCTTTGCCCAACAGTGACATCTAGGGAGCTAAGTCTGAGACTCTTCATGAACTAGAAAAGTGAAAATGCAGCACAACATACTAAACTTTATCAAGTAACTCAAGTTATGTTGTAATAAAGGGTAGTTGTGGTCTAAATATTTTTCCCAGAGGAAGAAGCCAAGAGAGAGTCACTGCAAGGAGCAGGAAAAATTCCTCTCTTGTAGCATTGTTTGTGAGAATGAACAACTTTGGTGTTATGAATGTATTATGAACTATATTGAGTATAATAGTGGCTTTATCAGAAAAATGTGCTTCAATGAAAGCTACAATAGAAATATGTTTATACTCAGTTATTTTACTGTCAATAGCAGAGCCTCCATTTATGACAAATTCTCTCCCTCACAGTCCTTCTGCACTTCAATTAGATTGGCAGACTAAACAATACAGGTTTCTGCTTCACTGTATTATAGAAAATGCCATCTCTGGTAACAAATTGCCTCAATTTTTTTCTTTTCTTAAGAGATACTAGATGGGGTTTGTTAAAAGTATATAACTTTCTTTATTGGTAATTAAAAGTGTGGCTTTTCCTGTCTTTTTACTCCAGATTTGCAGACTGCTTTGCTATTCTTGAGATTCATACTGTAAGCCCACAGTTCTGTTCATCACTTGGTTTATTTTCATTTCTTTCCCACTTTTCCCTCCCTGTTGTGGTTCCTTTTGCTTTAAATATGCACCTAAACAGTGCTGAATTTGGTGGTTACTCCTGTCTGTCCCTCTGTTGCTAGTGCACCTTTACCCCCCAAATGCACCTTTTTTGGCCTGGAAATAGGATAATGGCAACATCTGGAAAAAAGCATCAAGAAACCAATGTCATTGTGTAGAAGTGTAGAAACTGTGCAGCTGGAGGGACCACTGTCTGAACTCTCTTGCTTCTGTTTGTGCTCAGTCCTCTGAAATGGCTCTCATTCCATGCAGTCTAGATGTGTGACAAGCCAACATGCAGAAAGAAGGGATGAACTCACAGATTGGGAAGGTGAACTCCAACAGATTTTGTGGAGGTTGGGGGTGGTACCAATACATCCCCTGAGGCAGATGCTAAGGGCTTCTAAAGCAAATATATGAACAAGGGAAATTCTCACCTGCTTGTACAGGTGTTGGTACACATTGTACCAATGTGTTGGTATTTGGAAAAGAGCAGGTGGTTCTGTGGGCTTCAGGTAAGTCAGCCCCTCAAGTTAAATGGAGTGCTTGTTGCTCTCTGAGGAGAGAAAACAAGAAAAAGTATGAGTCTATTCCTTTAATGGATGTCTTCGTTTCTATTTTAAGAGACTTTTAAGTCTTGCTTGTGTATTAATTAATTTTCTGTAACTTTTGAGCTTTACTCGCCTCTAATTTTTTTCCCCTAGTAGAGCAGTTTTTCAGACACTGATTAAATAGGTTATTGGGGCATTCACAAGTAGAAAGAGAAAAAATGTCTGGCTGTATTTTGAAGGAGAAATTGATACAATTTGAAAGGCTAAAGGTAACCACAGGGGGAGATCTAGGAGAGCTCATGAGGGATTTAAAAACTAAAATGAAATCTGTGTATCTAAAAGGCTTTGGGGAAAGAAGGTCTTAGAAGAAAAGTTAACAAAGAACTCCCAGGGAGACTTTACGTCCATTTACCTATGGCTATTTGTTACCAAGTTCCTTATTTTGACAAAAGCATTTGGGCAACCCAAGTCCCTTTACCTTGCTTTCAGTGCATGTCCTTTTATGCTTGGGAACAGGGATTAGTGGATATTGAGGATATCCCTTTCAGACAAGTGGAAATCCTTTCTGAAAACACTGCTGGCATCAGGGTGTAAAGAAGTGTATCCTGCTGCTGTCCTGCTTATTTTTGTGTAGTGCAAATTTTGCCTTCTGCTCAGGGCTGCACAGGGCTGGCTCTTCCCTGTCTCCTGTTTGTTTGACTGAGCAGAGGTGTGCTCCCCAGCAGTTTCAGCTGCACCATCACAAGGGGCCTCTTGGCATCCAGGTGTCTGAAGTCTGTGCTTGCAAGCCATGTGGTGAGCCTTGTGACACCCCTGTGCTGTGTCTGAGGGTGGGTTTGCAGCTCTTGTTGTAATATCTTTGTATGGACCTTTTCTTCACCTTATTGTGGGGATGGGCTTGCCTGGGGCTCTCCCTTGGCTCAGAAGAATTAGGTTGGGTGAGTTTGGGCATTTGCAGCAGGGTTTCCATATGGAGCTGATGGTTCATATGCACTGCTTTCAAGTGACAAGGTGTGGCTGTGACCATGTGTAGGACTTGTTCCCAAAGGAACTGAAGTGTCATCTTAATTATTGAAACAATTATCTCTGACATTCCTGCTGCTGCTTTTTTAACATGGGTATAAAGAGGAAAAACCTGCACAGTAGACAGATCCAGGATTTTGTTGCAGTGCCAGGGCTTAGTGACAGATCTGAATGCTCATGTACAGCTGGAGCCAAGTGTTCCTAAAACATTCTGTACTCTGGAGCTTGGGGCTGAGTAGTTAAATAGGTTTGGCTGTGTTAACATGTGTGTGATGCTTCATCCTATCCCTCTTCATGCAAACCTTTAAAGACATTTGACAAGAGCATAAACATTGTTCTCCAGCTGCTTCAGGTACACTCTGGTATCACAAACCTAGGAAATGGTGATGTTATCAAACACTAGTTTGCATTTGGTTCCTTGGACTGGGTCACATTCAGGAGAATGATTTCCATGTGACTCAGAGACCTTACTCCATGATGGTTAACCCTGATGTACAGCACCAGAGCCTCAGCTAAGTTAATCTAACAAGATGCAGATTGTGTCTCACTAATAATCTGGGTGCTGCTTTTACTCTTTGTCCTGGCAGTGGAGCCTCCACAGGAAGGCACAAGTTGTCCTTGGTACTTGTCTGGTGACAGATACAAACACACACATGGGCATGTGACCATTGCATGTGGCTAACAGTGTCTGAGCAGCACAACCAGTGCAGGCTAACCATCCATTTTCTTGTATTTTTATCTATTGCTAGCAACAATTCTTGATATTGAAATTGTGTAATTTATTTGCAGACTCCAAGTTCTGTTTGCCTGTTCAAAGCACTCATTTTGTGCAGCCCCTGAAAAGGGATGCAGTGGAATTGCATATTGTGTCTCACTTCTTAAATGTTCCTCTCCTTGCAAATATCCAAGATCTGTTTGGTTTTTTTCCTGGACTCCTAAAATACAAACAAATCAGAACGTGTGAGAATCGTTGAAATGTTTTATGCCCTGATGATACAATCAAACTAATGGTCTCTTTTTGACTGATCTGTGCCCTTGTGTGACTATATTAAGGACCAGTAGCCTTTCTGTGCCAGTTTTTTACCTGATGCCTTGTCCAGCTGCTTTTGGGCCTGGAAAAACCACCACTTTCTGTTTAACCTTCAATCTTTCTCCTTAGCTGTGCACTTAAATGCTTGTGTGTGTTGCAGATCTGACACGATTGCAAAGAGCTTTGTTAGTCTGCCCTCTGTCACTTGTAACAGATGTCATGACCTGAGCACCTGCACAAAGTGCTGGGATTTCTGAGGAGGAGAGTAAGGTTCTGCAAAAGGGAATGTCACCCATGCTTATGTTTTCCAGAAGATATGTTGCCACAAAAAAAAAAAAAGTACTTTTAACAAGTATCCCAGCCAAACTGCTTCAGATGTAGTGTTGTACTGCTCAAAGCTGTTTTGATGGAGTTGTTGCTTCTGTCTTCTGAACTGTGGGGAGAATATGCACATACTTGTCTCTCAAGAATAGAAGTTTGTTCTCATGCAACACTGAAGGTTTTAAAGCTCCAAACAAACAAGAAATCCTCATCTTAAATTGCATGACTGTACACAGTTGGATTTATTATACACTTGGCCCACCTACTGGGGTTAAGTGGGTTGCACCCTTCCTTTTATAATTGGAACTTTGCATGTTTAATTTTACATCCAACTGCATTTCTTTCGCAGCCTCTGGATCTGAAATTTGGCATCCTAAGGGCATGGGGGAAGAAGGGATAACCTGTGGAGACCTCATCCTGCCCTTGAATGCCCTGAAACAGGGTAGTAGAATTAATTCTGTCTCATGGCAGGTGAACTCAAACATAAAGTAAGGTGAGAAGTAGAGAGCTTTTCTCCATAAGAGAAGTTCACACCAGCTGCTCTCCTTCTTCTGTAAGGTCATGGAAGAGATACATGAACTTCTGCCCTGTGAATGAAGTTCATGGCTAGAATGAAGAGATGCTCCTGTGTTCCTTTCTCTGCTGGACTTTTTGGACACCTGTTGTAGCTTCTTGAAGCTCTGCCTTCAAAAAAAAAAGGCACTCTTTCTAACCTTTTCTTTAGCCTCACAGTGAATGTTCAGGCTGTGTGATATGCATACAGGCTTCTAGGAAGAGAGTGGGGGAAAAAGGAAAATTAAAAAAAAAAAAAAACAACAAACCAACAAAAAACTAAAAAGGTAGTTTCATACAGTAAACGAAACCAAGAAATCAAATCACCTTTTTCTGATTACAAAAAAAAAGTCTTGTACAGTTAGGCTGATAGGTTGCTTTCCTTTATTCCTTTTTGCCATCTCTTGAAGCTTTTTGTTGCAGGTGAGGAACATGCCAATGGAAAAGTTTCTCCTTAGAAGATGTTGTGGTCAAGAGACAGATTCCTTCTTTATTCTCCAGTCATTTTCTTAAATAATAAAAGTAAAGAAGACCTCTTCTATATTTTGCATAAGTAAGAGAAGAAATAACTGTATTGTGCTTTTGGCAGGAAAGAAAAGTAATTTAAAATGAAAAATTGCTTCATTGAGGGCCTTCATTTGATGCCCTGAGCATAGATGAGAAACACAAGGAAGAGGAAAAACTGTCCTATGTTTCCAGGTACTTTGACTCTTACTTGGTGAAGCTGGGGTCCTTTGGATGTCTGGGTTTGATAGGATTAGGTCGTGCAACTGTTATGTCTGATCTACCCAGAGGCAGTAATGTCTGTACATCTATGATGTGTGTAGTTGCAAGTGGCTTTGCCCTAATTTGCCCAGCTTGTTAAGCAATAGATGACTTTTGAGAAGCTGTCCTGCAGCCAAAAGAGGATGTGGTTTTGGGGGGTTAAGAAGGATTTGCCAGTGTTTTTACAAAATTATTTTATATCGGTGAAATTAGAACCATACATGTGCAGCACATGCAAATTTGAGGCGGGCACTGTAGGACAACAGCACTGTCTGAAAAAATCTACCTGCTAATTAGACTTCTTTTGAAGATTGTAACCTCAGTGCCTTGAAATACACCTTTACTGGTGCTGAATTTCTTACATTTGTTAATGAGGCATTTTTTGACAACTAAAAAATTTACTTCTTGGTGTGTAACATTGTGGGATTGTTTTGCCCTGTGGAGAAAATGGTTGGTCTTTCCACTGTGTTGAAAAGTCTCCTGCTTCTGCCATGCTGTGTTGGCAGGGACATGTGTCCAGAGCAGTCAGACTATTCTGCCTCTGGAGATGGACAAACCCCTCAGTGAGGGAAGAAAAAATGCAATTGGCACCATATGATACAAAGATTTGGCAAGTCAGTGGTAGTTTTTTGAGCTGTTGAAGCCTCCAGTTATTCTTATAGCTTTTTTTACAGTTCTAAGGTTGTCATAATAGCAAATAGCAGCACTAGTCATCCATGCTTTTTAAAATAAAAATGGATTCTTCTTCGCTGGAGGTTTGAATACTTCTAGAGATATTTGTAGTTTCTTGGAACAAGAGAATTAGAATTTATGTTGGTTCCTTGCTTTTAGATTATTATGGGAAGATTTAATTGGAGTTCCCTTGACCATCTCAGACTCTCAAGCTCTAAGTATCAGGCTCCAAACCTTCTGAATGTTAAACTGAATGGGAAGTTTAATTCCTTAAGGTGCCAAATATTTTGTTACTAGAGTGTACTGAGCTCCTTCAGGCCAGAAACAAAAGTAGGTCAAGTCCTCATTCTGTTGTATCTGGCTCCATCTCTGGTTTGTTTGTTAAACATGATGGAAAAATAAGTGATCTTTGTGTTTACACAACCTGTTTTTCTGGCAGCTGTCATGGAATCTGAGAGCAGTGCCTTTATAAACCAGAGCTGATGAGTACCTGCACCTTCCAAAGCCACTGATTTCATGGGCAACTTCTATGGATTTTGAGTACCCATGTGACTGCTGTGTCACAGCTATGATTTTTGAAGTGGAAGTGTTTCTATACGTATGCTTTTTGGTGGTCATACAGTGTTGCAACATCAAATACCTATGCTTGCTGCTTGTGAATGACCAGCAAAATTCCTGCTTACATAGTTTCACAATCTGTTCCTTATGTTGATTTCTGATTTTGGCTGTCTGTTCTGAATAAAAGGTGGCAGATTGCTTTTTTTGGCATTGTGGCCAGTCAGATTTTGCAAAAACAAAAAGTTCATGCCATGTTCAGAAATATGTCAAACCAGTTCCTGCTTGTAAAATGCCTTATAATCAGCCTGCCAGAAAATGTTCCTTCTCTGCTTCCGTGATTTTTACTCCCTTGTTGCTAGCTAGGCTCTCATGTTGGAAAAACTTCTGATGTATGTGGTCCTTTTAGTGACTTTAGTAGTCCAAGAAGATTCCTAGTTCAGAGACAATGATGAAAAGTACTAAATTTGAGAGCCAAGAAGTGGAATGAGTAGTACAAAGTGAAATTATTTCAGTGGCATCCCACTTAAGGTACTGACCACTGCGTGAGAACCAGCTGTCTTTGAGTTTCAGGTATTGAAATGTGGTAGTCCCCAAAATGGAAATGTAGACAGGGTTGGGTCATTCTTAGATTTTCAACCAAGAGGAGAGGACCAGCTCAGCTAGATGGACAGAGGGCACTCACACATAATTTCTGGGGCTGTTTGTGGGGAAAAGAGGTAGAGCTGCATGGCCTTGCCATGGGCTGTGTGGCCCAGAAAGGATCATGCCCTCTCTTCCTCTAGTGACACGAGTCTTTCTCACATAATGCAGCAGTTACACTAAAGGGGAGCATCTTGGATTAACCTGGGGTTCATGGGGAGGTGAAACCCTGGCTGGATGGTGGCTGCACAGCTCATGCATGGCAATATGAGCAATGCTTTAGCGTGCAGATCAAAGTTAAAAATACTTTTTAACTTTGCATTGCTTCTTTTAAATAGTTTAGCTCCATCTTGACTGACTGAATTCAGCAGTGCAGAATTCTTCTGAGTGTGGTCCTGGCTTTTCAGGCAGTGAATGTGGCAGAAAGCTTTAGACTCTCAGCATGGACCTAAATCTGTTTGAAGTAGACCTAAAAAGCTTGGAGGGTACTGGGAGTTCAGGCTGCAGTTTGTTGATTTGCACTGGCAGCAGCACTTCAGCTCAGTGATTGTACTAGATGCTGCCACAAGGTATCTGCAAGGATGTTGGGAAACTGTGGATCATGTTAGACCTATCTACTAAAACTTTGTTTTCCTTAATGAGCCCCTTGTTTCCAATGAAGGCTTAAAGTTTTAGCGCTAGTATTGCAAAATGAATACAGTAGGATTTCTTTCACCATCATCTTGAGCTCATTTCTTATCATTGCATTGAATCCAACTAGAATGTCTTTAAGGATACTTGGCTTAATGTTCATTTCCCCTTGCTGCAAGTTTTTATTACTAAATAAATAAGAGCATTTAATATTGCTGTGGGCCAGGATAATTCTTCACAGTACATTGCAAAAACGTGGTTTAAATTTTGGCTTTGGATCTGGTACAGGGTTTGAATAATATGATACCTCACTTCCTGACAAACTCAGGGTATTCTGAAGACCAAATGACTTGTCTGCAAATCTGCCTTGTCTTGGTAATCATGGTTGTTGGGAAGGGGGTAGAAAGGCAAAAAAAGGAACTTTTTAGTGCAGTCACTTACTGTCTGTATTCATTTATTTCTACCAAGTGGATTTGTTTACTATGTAAAAAAAACCAACCAAAACCAGTATCTCACTAGGTTAGATGGTAGCTCCATGCAGTCTTAAAACAGTTCTTAGTTATTTCTTTCATAACTAAAAATCCTGATGCTGACTCAAAATGGATAACATGACTTTGTGACTTAAAATAAATGTCTTGTGCTAAGATAATTAATTTGCAACACGAAACATAACAGGCTTAGAAACCAGGAAAGATCTGATTCTTTTCCCATTCATGTCTGGCTTAAAAGCCTATTTACTTCAGTGGGTACAATATTTTTAAAGATTTACAGCCTTATTCCAAATGTTGCCAAGGATCTACCAACCACATTCATTTGATGGAGCAAGGGGTCTATGGAGACACTTACGCACACGACTGGAAAAAATTTTGTGCTGTTGGCAGGCTTGCAGAAAAAGACTGAGATTAATGCTCAAATTAACTTGAGGGACATAAATAACAAACATACCCCCTTATGAGCCCTGACTCATGCTGACTGAGGGAGCTGTGAACTGACCTAGCAGCAGCATCAGCCAAAATCAAGAGAGGAGGGGTCGTCTTGGGGAAGAACTGAGGAGGCAAACCTCTGTTGGCTTTTCTGAGTATTGTTTGTTGTTCTGTGTTGTTCTTTTTGTTTTTCAAATGCCATTTTTGAAATAGGATGTCCATTCCTCCAGCTGTAGTGGCTTTGGACCCTGCTTTTTTACCTACCACCCTCTACTCTGGAGGGTCATAGCTTAGTTTTTCTGGGTTTTCATTCTTGCCTGGCTGTGCTATGGCTCTGTTACCCAAGTGCATAATGAGGAGCAATGCTTTTCCTTCTGACAATCTAACAGATCAGGAAAAAGCTCTCCTCCTGTGTGGCTTTCTGCAGTTTGTAGGATTGATGCACCAGGAGCTGGCAGAGAAAAGTTATAACAACCTTATCCTAAGGGCAGATGGTCTCTACAAATCTTTCTAACCCTGCAGGCAAGAATTGCAGAAAGAGGAGTGAATCTGCAAATTTTCTTGGCTGGGACTCCTCAGCTTCTACCTCTGGTGTGAAGCAGTAGCCCTCATTCTGAAGGACTAGTGGCAATATCCCATTAGGAGGGGAAGAACCTCACTCCTGCTGAAGCTCTGGAAACCAGGAAATGATGGCTGTGCTAAGCCAGTTTCCTAAGAGTTAGTGTGGTAGTGTTGGCAGCAGAAGGGACAATCTCCTGTAAGGCTGCAGGGTCTGGCTGGAGTGAAGGGGATAATCCTGATGCTACCTGCAGTGCAGGGGCTCCAGGTAAGCCCAGTGTAATGGGGAAGCAGACAGGGGTTACAGGATTTACCAACAGATGAGTTTTTATTGGATAGTGATGGTGGGAATTTAAAAGAGAAATATTAAAAGAAGGAAATAAATAGTTGGTATGGATTGTTAAGCTAGGGACAGATGGCTGGAGCTCAGCGACTTGCAGGAGGTATGGAAGGAGGTGTATCCAAGTTGCTCCAGGAAAGAGTTGTGCTAGTGTAAAAAGTCAAAGCCAATAGTGTGCTGCAGCAGTTGCTTAGTGTCATCCAGTGGGGTAGATGAATTTCCATCTCTGTGTTAGATCACCATTTTTAATCATTATTTAAATGAGCAAGCAGGAAATCTGATTTAAGTTGACTTTTCAAATTTTACATGTGTACTTTAGTTACCTTTCTGAAAGCCTTAGAGTAGTCTGTACCTTTGCTTACACTGAATATATCTTTCTATTTACACAAGTATGCAATTTGCTGTTTGCTTTGGGTAATGTATTTTTTCCATTTTCTGTTAAATGATGAATGGTGCTTTTCTTATTTGCTTGATTAATTTTAACTTCTGATTTTCATCAGGCAACATTTGGATGGAAATTGGAATCCAATTAATGAACAAAACCAGTATTTAAAATTGTTTTCATTAGTTCAGTGTGCTGGCTATAGACAAAAATTCCTTATCAACCCTGTTTAATGACTAAAGCAGACTGATTTTTGCAGAAAAAAAGCAAGTATCTTCAGCTGTTTATGAACTGAACTAATTGTTTCTGGTCACCATGCTTTTGAAGAATCTGTTTCTTGGATAGAAGAATCTTGGTTTCTGGAGCTCTTCTCTTAAAACACAAGGCCCCTGAAAAAAACCCACAGAACCCCAAAACAACCTAGATTCTCCATTGAAGTGACTATCTCAGTGGTATGTATGCCACAGCTCCACAAGGCAAACTTCTCTTATTCAGGTGGACTAGCCATGAGCCCATACTGCAAGTATTGCTGAGGTGGAAGAGGTGGTCTGTGCATCACAGATACTGGAGATGGTTACTTGCATGTTAGGGTGGATGTATGGACTGTAAATCTTGGTGAACCTAGGCTGCTACTCTAAAATATTTTCTTTCTGCGTTCCTGTCAGTTCCCAGGGCTGGGCTGACTTTGGATAAAATATTTTCTTATGTGGGGAAAAAAATGAACTGAATAGGGAAGAGGAGAAAATTGTAAGGAGACCTTACTCTTGTCAAAAACTATATACACATACATATTTTGGCTTTTAAATTGTAAGTATTTATTTAAACATACTTGGCTATAAGGGAGTGAACGCTGAAGCTCAGATTTCAGAGTGGGAAATCAGTTCCCTAAATTTAGTGCTTCTAACATATGTTTAAGGTCTAGGAATCTATTTCTGATATAACTCATGTTAGGAGTTCCTGGAAAGCTCTATGACTTATGTGGCATGGCATGGGTAAGATTAAATTATAGCTGATTTTCTTCCATTCTGAGATCCCCAGAAGCATCTGTAAGATTGATGGGTGGTGTAGTCATTGCATTATGTTTTGATGTGTTTCTTTTGCAGGCTAGGTTTCCAGTAAATACAAAAGGATTTAAAAGTTATTGCGGGTAAGAAGATGGACAGATAGCTATTTGAACTTGGTGTTGTGATACTCTCAAAAGCCTTAGTAAGACTTGATTTCTGCCAGAAGAAAAAAAGAGGAGTATGGTTTTTGAGTGGTCAAAAATCAGTGTGCATAACATAATTTCTCTAAATCTTGTGTGATGTTATACTGGAAATGAATTTGGTTATATGTGTACGCCAACGTGCTACTCCAGACAAGAATTTTAAAAATTCCAATGTATGAACAGTTGAATATTGACAGGTTCTCTACTATTCCTTAAACATGTATCACTATTACACCAAAATGCAAGTTTAGCATAAAGAACCTCAGTAATTCACATAAATACTTTTTGAAAAGTCCTTTAGGAAAAAAGAAGTTGAGTTGTATCAAAAAGTCAAAGCTATGAGGAGGAATGGGAGGAAGGTGCTACAGTGAGGTGATTGTACAGTTAGAAAGGCACATGTACATCTTCTGTTGCCTTTGCTGCCCATGTTTCATGTTTAAGGGTGAGGCAGCTAAAAGGAATTTCAGTGGTGGATTGAATCCAGCCAAGAAAGTGGCTTGAAATCAAGCTTTGGGAAGGAGAGGGGAAAACTGCTCAGCAGGCAGATGGGCAACAGAGGGAAGGCAGGAAATACATGCAAATAAAAATAATGACGTTTGATTTGTTTCTATACAAAAATGTACAGAAATGTGTCTGGAGGTGGGTTTAGGTCAAAGCTGGGTAACTTCTTGAAAACCAAGTCAAGTTAGATGTTTGATTTGCAGTTGTAGTAATTAGCTGGAAGAGGCAGGCTGGAGAAGCATGTGAAAGGGAAAATTTGAGCAGTGGATTTTTGCAGGAGCTGGAGCACGTGTGGACAATTGAATGTAGGGGTCAAGAAGAGGAGCAAGCAAGGTGGGTGGATAAGATGGACTGGAATGAGGGGTTGCCTCTACACCCAGTGCAATGGGTCCTTGCAACAAAACTGGAAAAACCCAAATGCTTCATGAACTTGTAACCATTTAGAAACAGTTTTTTGAAGCGCTGAGATCAAGTGAGTACCTACACAGTAGCATTTCCAACTTGCTGGAAATCTTGCTGGATTCACAGTGAACGTGTAAAAGGACTTACTATGACAACACTCAGGATGTTTATAATAATAGGAGGAGAATATGAGTAATCTTCTGGAAACTGGTTTAACATATATACTGAAATGACTGTATCTTTCTGTATGAGTGTATGTAGTTTTAGGGTGTAGTTTTGAGATAATTTTAAACTGATCTGTAGGCAGATTAAAAGGGGTGCTCCCACCTTTTCCCATTCTCTAATTGTTGTTATTTCCTCCCTTGGTCACAGACTGCCACTTGTGTGTTGCTCTGGTTATTTGGGTCAGGGACTTACTGCCTGCCTTAAAAATCAGCTGGATCTGCAAACCTGCTGGCCTCAAAGCATACAAGGCAGTGGGGAGGCTGGGAGTGGAGAGCTGCATCCATGTGGACTTAACCCAGCATGAAATGCCTCTGAATCCTAGTGCCTTGTATGTGTGAAAACACAGGGTAAACTGTGCAACTGTTGCAATTGCCTAAAGTGTTTCTGTTCCCAGTATCCTATTTTGGGGTTTCTTCACCTGGTACGTGGAGCTGTGCCTGGAATTCGTATCCCCTGAGGTTACAGTTGACTTGTGTTTACTGAAAATGAAGTGGTAAAACTTGGAAAAGACCATTTTGCTCTGATTTATTTATGGTTAATGCAGTGGGACTTTGCCTTGAAAGACTTAACCTTGAAAGGAGTTACTGAAATTTAAAAATAAGTTGGGGATGTTGTTTTTAGGATTGCATCTGCTTTTTGGTTTGTGTTGCATATAGCAGTGTGGGGCTTTTTCTGAAAATATCATAGAAAAAGCTGTTTAGGTGAGCTTCTGTATGTGCCTGTATCCCTATCAAAATATACAACTGAGCAAAGCCAAATGAGCTTGGCTGGTCCCACGTGCTCTGCTTGCTGGTGCTCGGTGCTGGTCTGCATGGTGGGTACTGAGAAAGCAAGGATGAGGATGTCTGCTTTGTCTCAAAATACCTCTACATGGAAAGGGCTTGTTGGCTTGTCTTATTGAGGATGAGCAAAACAAATTTCGAAAATACATGAGGGAGGTACCCAGAGGAAGAAAAACTTGAGAAGGAGAGAGGTGTGTAGTGTCTTAAATACCTCAAAGTTCAGAGAAAGGCTCATGTGAAATGCTTTTTAGGGGTAGCCCTGATGGAAGTGGATGATCAATGTTCCAGTAGCGTGGTGTGTACTCAATGGTGCTCCCTTCCTCTGAGACAGGCTCTTCTGGGGCTGCTGACATAGCTGTGACTTACTGTGGCAGATGCAACCCTGCAGTTTGATCATTGCTACACAGCAAGTAGAGAGGATCTCGAGCATTATGTCATGCTCTCCAGCTGGGGTGTCTGCTTGAAAGCAATAGGAAGAGGCAGTGATGCCTGATATCCAGTGGGTGCAATGCTGGGGTCCTCTCACTTTTCAGAAACACGGTGTTTAATTTACTAGCCTGTGTGAGGACTGCTGCCAGGGCTCCAACTGTTGCATAATGTTACACAGGAGGAATCACTGGCAGATTTCAAGCTGGCTATCATTCCAGATCACTCCCACACAAAGGAAATTGTAGCATATATGTAACTCTGAGGCTTTTTGTACTGCTCTCAGCACAATCTAAAATTAAAAATATAACTGGGAAACTAGAAAGAGTTTGCCTGCTCAGGCTGTAGGCTTGTAGTAGCCTCATTTCCAGGGTCTTGCACGTGGAAGAGAGTCCAGACAGCTACAGGTAAGAGTGAAAGCCTCACAAAGAAGCGACTCCTCAATTGTTTTTTAAAGTTCTATGCATTAAAATTGTGAGTATTTTATACAAGATGAAAGAATCCTCTTTTGGCTCAAACTGGTTTTCTTGTTCTGTGGATTTTGTGATTCCCAAAAAAAGCCAGACCCTTAATACTCAGACATCACAGGGGGAAATCTTATTTCCCCCTCATTTCCATGCATGCCTGTTCTGTACCCATTTTCCTGTCAGTCTGATTCATAATGTTCAAAAACATTCACTGCATTTTTCCTTCTTCCCCACAGCAACAGCCCGAGTCTGAAACTGTTCATCTGTTCATCCCAGCCTTGGCAGTTGGAGCTATTATTGGCAAGCAGGGACAGCACATCAAACAACTTTCTCGTTTTGCAGGCGCATCTATTAAGGTATTATTACACCAGCTCTAACTTTCTGCCTATTCTACGTGACACTTTCAGCAAGTTTGCACAAGCCGTGCTTTCGTGAACATCCTCCCCCACTCCGTGCTTAAAATGTGATGTGATAAATCCTACATTTGTTTATAAATCATCTTTTAATCTTCCCTGAGACAAGATAATTAGAAGCATGTTTTCAAACGTCTCCTGAGGTGTGAAATATAAGCTGCAAAGAAAACTACTTTGGTGGTCTTAGAAACAGACTTGTGCCTTAATGATGCAGTGCTTAAAGGCTTTCTCCTTGCTTTAGGTACAGTGAAAATTGGTGGGGTAAATTCCCCTTCTAAACACAGCAGCCCAGTTGAAGTTCCCTACTCTTGTGGCTGCCCTTGCTCTGTGCCAGATGGATTGGTCTGGGCTATCAAGCTCAGATGGCTCCATGCTGAATTGTTGGTGTTGTAACTTCACCCATGTGCTGCTCCAAGCTCCTGGGGCCAGTCAGTTCTCAAACAGCACATTTACCTTGTTATCAGGTTTAACATCCAGCTGTTTGTGTATTGACCACCTCAGTGTAGCTAAGAACAAGATGGTTTGCAGAGGCTGACCTCTAACAGAAGCTTGAGTTTTAGTCAATTTGGTGAAATCTTTCTTGGCTGCCTGCAGTGGTTAGTACCAGTTGCAGTCATAGGAAGGCCTTGGCTTTTGGCCACTAATACCCTTGTAACCACAAGTATCTTCTCTAGATGCTTGAGCATTTTTTTCTTACAAATAATATTTTCTGCTGTTTTATGCTGTAATGTTTTGGCCTAAGTTAAAAAAAAAAATCTTAGGAGAGCAGTGCATTTAAAGTACAGCGTGTAGCTTTAGTATGATGTTAGATGGACATTTTACTGCACAGATAAAACAAATGTTTTCTTCTCGGCCCTCTTTATTTTTGTTTCAATGGAGTGATGTGTTTAGTGATTGCTATGACAGGGATCTGCCAAAATCTGGGGCACAGGGCCGGAGCTGGCTAGGCTGAGTTGAATTTGGTGAAGCTGAGCTTGGCTTAGAAGTTGTTCATCTAAGTATGCAGAGCAGAATAATTGGGGAACCCTGATGAATAAGTCTTGTGTGTGGTTTGCCTAGTGCTGATCCATTTACTGGCCAGTCAACCAATGACCCACTGCCCAACTCCATCCTTTTTTGAGCAGAATGTTAAATAGTTATACTTCCCAGATCTTTTTTATTAATTGAGCATTAATAACCATATTTTTAGGGGAAAAACGAAACAGGAGAAAGTGAGAGGTGTCAATATTTCTTTATCAAATCTGTCTTGCATGGGGCTGTGATGTATCACATGTATCTCCTCTTCCCCTCTCCATTCCTGCAGCTCATATCTGAAGCTTAAGCAGTGTATGGAAGGTACTGCTAGGTGGAGAGAGAAATGTGAAACAACCTGGACCTCCAGGAACCCGTCCAAACTAGTTCTTCAGTTGGTCCTTGGAAGAGAGTTTAGTGGAAAGGGAATTTCCAGTATTTCTCATGCATCTGGCTAACAGTGGCCTCAGGCTTCCTCTACTGGCTGGCACCCCTCTACCCCATGCATTTAACATTTCTGTATTAATTTAAATTCAGGTAAAAGTTTTCTCAAGCTCTGGCCTTTTGTTCCTTCAATAGGAATAAAGTAAAGACGCTTTTCTGTGAAAATATGATTGAATCTTAACAAAAGTATACAGATACAGGGTATGCTTGCAAAATTGGGATGCTGCATGTGTACTTATCTTTGAAAATAATGCAACTTAACCTGTAATCTGGCAGAATAATGTGGAGCATCAGGCTTGCTTCTGTGTGAAAGTATTAAATATGGTAACTGGTAAATTATTCAAAACTTTTAAACTTCCCTCATGTTGAAATGGGACCACTTCAACTTGCCCTCTGTCATAACTTTGGAGCGAAATAATAAATTGTGAATCAAGGAATCTGTGCTTTTAGCTGAGAGTTGGAGGAAGTGCTGCCTGAGTAACTTCTAACTTGCCAAACTGCAGTAACCATACTTTGTGGAGGAAGTAAGTCTGTGCACAATGCTTGTTTTGAGTTGTGCTGTAGCTTGTTACAGCTGAAAGCGTTTTATATCCTCCTGCATCTCCTCTGTGCTCCTGCTGAGCTTTGTAGATCTGGTGAAACTCTTGACCCATGAGGCAAGACTAAACTGCAGATGCACTGGGGTTCTGTACGTGGCTGCAGTGCTCAGGCTGTCACCTCAGAGGTGCACATGGCTCTTGCTGAGCTCAGGTTGTGTCCCTGTGAGGGCTGGGGGGAGTGTCTCACTGCTTGGCAATGCAGGCTCGGGGTGGGACTCCAGCACACTCAATTTTTCAGCAAAAGAGCCAGGCAGAGATTTGAGCTGTCTGTTGCCCACCCTGTGCTGCTGGGACCTGTTGTGAACAATTGTCATCTCCTTGGTTATAAATTCCTTCCAGAGCAGCTCTTCCTGATGAAAGCTGGGTTTGGGTGCATGAAGTTGTCAGTTTGTGGCTTGGCATATAAAAGATTGTTTTCTGGTTAGGAATGTAAAGTTGTTTAATCTCAGAAATTAAATTCACCACTTGTATACTATTTGTATGTATATAACTACTTTTTCCAAGGGCAGACAGACAAAATTAACACAGAATTCTCTTAGGTTACCCCTTCAGACATTGAAATGTTAGTTTGTATATGTTTCTTTTGCAGCCCTCAGCCATGTTTTACCCCAGCTTCTGAGAACAGAATATTCTAGGATAAAATCAAAGCAAGATATGTCCCAGAACATTCAGACACACATTAGATGTAATGAAGTTTTGATGGAAAATATTTTTGCTAAAATTTTAATGAAGGTGCTGGTGTTTGCTAAGAAAACTAGAGGTGACTGAGAGACAAACCTGTTCATTTTACACGAATGACAATTGTCAGGCTGAACTCTGTTCAGTCAGCTGCCTCTAAATGTGTCCTGAAATTTTGCCCCTCTAAAATACTTTTTCCAAAGAATGAATGGTTTTAGTCTGTGCTTGTTCTTACCACAACATCACGTCATATAAATGTACTGCTGTAAAATTAATGTGTATTTTTAGATCTATCCAATTGGAATTCATGAATAATGAAAAATAGATATGCAAACCAGATAACTAGTATGCAATGCCTTCTCCATCTTGGGGTACAATATGAAAAATGTTATAAACTTTCCTTAGCAAAATTCTTTAGTGAAAATGATGCCTGGTGACTGGTAATTTGTCTGAAATAAACTACAGCTGCTAAATATGAATAACATCCCTATGCCAACAGCTGAGATGAAATTCTGTAGTGTTTAATATATTGCTCATTCAACAGCAGCTATGTAAGACTAGATGCAACAATGGAAATGTCAGTTGTGATAAACAAAAGATTCATTCGGAATGTCAGAGGCTAGCTTGAATTATTCAATGCCGCTGGAGTCTGAGAAAAACACCCACAGAAATCTTACTGTTGTGGTGACATGAACTGCTAAAGACCCTACAGGCATCTCTGTCTCAGCTCTGGTGGAGCTTAATTTTTATTTGGGTCACACATTGTCCGGTATAGAGGAATGTTTTGGATCTGATTAGTTACTACAGTAAAGTGATCTTCTGTTCTCAGGGGAACGGATGAGAGCTTTTGCTAATGAGCAAAACTTGTTAGAAAGACTATTCAAGCTAGTGGGTAGGGATGGGAACCTCAGTTTATTAACCAGATTTGTCTTTTTGAAGGCTACATGTCTTACATCACTCACAGCCACATGAAAATGCCGTGTGGGATTCTGCCATGTGTGGATGAGTAGCTGTGTCTTTAATTTTCAGAAGTAAATTTGCTCATGGTGGTTTAGCCAGTTTCTCCATATTTCATTACAGCTAATTAATGCACTTTAAAGAGAAGAAACTCGTCATGACTGAAGTGTGATGCTGCTGCTGTAATGAATAATTTTTCACTCCTGAACAGAATGTGAGACTGAAATGGGGAGGAGGTGGCTTTAAACTATTCCTTCAAAAGACAGCTACCAATAGCTATGTTTATCCATTCCAGATTGCCCCTGCTGAAGGACCAGATGCTAAGCTGAGAATGGTTATCATCACTGGACCTCCAGAAGCTCAGTTCAAGGTACAGCCTACAAAAACTTGTCAGTATGTAGTGGTCTTTTGATCCTAAGGGACAATACTGGAAACAAAATTCTTGGTTCCAAGCAAGCTTTATTCAGAATTTTAGTAAACACTTGGGTTTTGCTTTCATTTTGCTGAAAGGTATCTCATAGGAATATGAGTAATACAGTACTATTAGAGGCCACATTCTGGTCACCTGAAAACTCATGTGTGTTTCATGTAAGTAAAAATCAAGTCTAGTATAAAAATATGGCCATATTACATTCCTAAATTTCTCTTCTGTCTACAAGCACCTTTGAGTTAAGTCTTTTAATCTGTCTTGGTATGTGCAACAGTTTTGTGTGCTTAATTGAAATAACAAAGCTGACAAGACAAAATTGAGACTTCCCAGGTTGCTGTTTTGTGCCAAATGGAAAATGCTTTTTGGGTAGCTCTACAGATAAACGCGAGATTTCTAATTGTATTTCCACTGCAACTACAAGGAGATACTCAACCTGATTATCCCATCTGTGTTCAAATTAAGTTTCAGAGTGGCCTTCTGCCTTAAATGTCAAGGGATAAATCTAGTTACCCCAAAAGGAGTTGACTGTGCTAGGAGTGATGCAGGCAGGCAGCTCAGTGCAGCAGCTTGGCATCATCACAGATGTGGCCTGGAGCATGTAGCAAGTCACTTGAGAGTTTGTATCCTGGTATCATTTTCTTGCCTGTTCTCATTTTTGACTGTATTTCTGCTTCAGGCATCTTGCAAGAAGGAGGTGCACAAACTTCAGGGATATCAGTTTCATTAGCGCCTTTAGGATTTTTGGAAAATTATCAGGGCAGGTATTTTGCAGTGGTAATAACAAACTTAGATGCATTTGGGATTGCTGCTCAGTTACTATATGCATTTGAGATGCCACTGAAGGCAAAGCATGACTAGAAAGCTCTGTCTCCTTGATATTTTCTGTGTGCATTTGGGCTTGGCCACATGGGATGTTTCACATATCGGGTACTCTTATGGTCTGGGGTCAGCACAAGGTCAGATACTGGCTACTTTTTCTTTTCATCACACATCAGTGGACTTATCCTCAAGGAGTAGCATGCCAAAGGAAATTTGGGCACCCCTTATCCTGACTTTTCATGTAGGCAAAGGCTTGTCCTCAGGTTTCCTCTGCAAGACAAACTGGGAGTCCCACAGGGCTCTTCTGGAAGCTCTTCTCTCCAACCTGACTCATGCAAGGAGGAAAATGTATCTTTTCTGCACCTCATATGTAGTTTAGAACCACATAAATCAGTCACTACTTTACACTTGAGCTCTGCTTGCAAAGGTGAATCAGTGTTAATAGCACAGTCAATGCTCCTGGGGTATGCTGGTCTTATGAAGGAAAGGGATTGTCCCTTGGGGCTTTTTTCAGCTCCAGACCTTGTAGTATTATAGCTTCTCTTTGAGCAATGCCCTCTAGACTGGGGTGGGCAGAGGCAGAGCTCAGTCCTTCCTTTTATCACTACTGTTAACCTGAAGCTGGTCTTAGGGCCAGGTCCACACTTCATTAGTGCTCTCCTTAAACTCTGATTAAGAAGGCTCTCCTCTCCTGGGACAGTGGTTGTTGGGACACCAACAATGTAAACTGGTGCTCAACAACTTGAAGAGGGAATAGCTGCTGCTCAGATGAGAAATGAGCTCTTGGAGAGGCAGTGTTATCCCAGAGCCTGTGACTTCAGCATCCTTGCCTTACTCCATTGTGCTCTGCTGTCTGTGATTCATGTCCCCGGTAGCTGCAGTGGCTGCATCCCTTTTTTCCTCTGCTCTGCAGCCTGAGGATGTTGCAGTGTGCAGGGCTACTTGTTAGCAAGGCAATGGGAAAGGGACATGCACTGTTCAGAGCCTCTGCTGCAGTGCTCCCTAGAGCAGGCATTCCTGTGGCACCACTGTTCATGCATGGCTGTGTTGCCCTGGATCTGGGATAAATGAAAGTGAAGTGGAATCTAGTGTAGACAACACATTCCAGCCACCATTTTACTGTGCAGGGGCTTGCAGCCCAGTTAGGTTGTTTCCTTTCCTAAAGAACTTTTAAAGAACTGGAAGATTGGAGATGTTGGAAGACCATCTACAATCTTTTCTTTAAAGAAGTCCACATCCCATCTTTCTTTATAATTTGGCAGTAATGTATGTTCTTTTGAAGCACCTAGGAGCCAAAGAGTAGAAGATTTGGTTACCATTTCTCACAAATTGACTGATGTGAATAAGGAAATAAATGTGTTTAAAAATCAGCAAATTTGCAGCCTTACTCTCAGTGGACACTCTTCTTGCTATCTGGCACTTGTGTGTTTCCCAGAACAACGAACTATGTGCTGGTTGGAATAATACTGTTCCCATGGAACTATTTTGATCTGGGCAGCTTGATTCTTTACTTCGGAAATTTGAGCAAGTGCAAATTTATTTATTTTTGAACAATATGTTGTAATGGATTGTAAAAGCAAGCTCTTTGCTCCAATTGGAGTCTTTAGACCATGACTTGTTGGGGGTATTGTGGCTTTTTTAGTTTAGCATCCTTAAAAGAATGGGTTTCTGAATCAATTAGTTACATTTTGTGCTTCTGGGTGTAATAAAGCATTTGGGATTGTTGTTCTGCCTGACAGTTCTTCACTCCACCACTGTTTACCTCTACAGAAATGTGATAGTTTCTTTTAAAATTAATATTTCTACTGAAAAGCAGAATAATAATGATCTCTGTTAAATTGCTGTGTGGTTCACTGGTTTGTCAAGCAATCTTTGAAGTCAGACACTGGTACTTCCTAGTTTGGTACAAGGACTGCTTTTAGAAAAGTAGTGTATTTATTAGGGAAAGCACTTTGTCAAGATTGTGTACTAAGAATTCTCCTTTCTGTGGAATTTCTTGACATTAACTAGATTCCAAGAAGAACATTGTCTAACTGAAAGCAATTTTGCAGGCTCAAGGGAGAATCTATGGAAAACTTAAAGAAGAAAATTTCTTTGGACCTAAAGAAGAAGTGAAACTTGAGGCTCATATAAAAGTGCCATCCTATGCTGCTGGTAGAGTTATTGGTAAAGGAGGCAAAACAGTAAGTAGCTGAAATAAATCCCTTAGTGTTGCTCAATTATGTTTCATATTCAGTGTGTATAGACACATAAAGCTTAAACTTTTAGCTAAACTAATTCTTTGATGTTACATTAAAGCAGGAGCTGTTTTCTTAGCTGTACTTGTTACATTTTCCTTTCTTCTATTGTGGAGTTGAAGCCAATCCTAAAATGATTTATTTCATTTCTAAATAAGTGGTAGGAATTTAAGACATGTTCAGACCTCAATATTACAAAAAAAGCACATACCTATCCTTGTTTCAATTAAATTGATGGCATTTCTTAGGCTCAGTTTGTTGTATAAAATAACATCACTGAGATTTTTCAGCACCTCAAAAGGTACTGGTGCTGTGCTGGTGCTCAGGTATTTTCATATGGTGTTAAGTCAGGAGCTGGATGATATTTGCAGACGTGGTTCAGTCTTCACCAGGATGTTGCACCATTCTGAGTGCAACAGGAACTTTAGGTCAAGTGTCAGGAGGCAGTGTGGCCTCTTCCATTACTTGCAGTGGCAAGAGGCTTAAGGACAAATATGTCTGAGAAGTTGTTCATTTAAAACTTTAATTGCACAATGATAAGCATTTCTAAAATAAAATTAGTTTTAATGAGACAAAGACTCTAGCCTTACCTCTACTTAACATGATGGAAGCCTGATAAGCTGCTGAAAATAACTTGAACAAACAGAACTTCTCACCTGCTCAGTCTGAAGTTCTCCATCTTGTGTAGGTTTTTGAAGGAAAAGTGTATAACTATTCTGGTATTTTTCTTCCCTATATTATATGATTTTTCTGACCTTACACTTTTAAACTCAACTGTAAATACTGTAGCATCTATTTGCTTTTTTTAAGTCATGTATTTAACACCTTCTGTGTGTTGTATTTGGTCTTTAAAACACTTCTACAAACCCAGAGGACTTGGTGCTAATTTATGTTAAAAGACACAAGAGGCTCAGCTTGCAGAGTGCACACTGCTGCATAAAGATGCTTTCTGTTAGTGAGGGTTTAAAAAAATGTAGCTTAGAGGATGATGTTTCAATGGTCGGTATCTTTGAGGCTTGGTGGTTGTATGACATTTGTTAGTTTAGAGTTTTCTGACTTGTACTATCTGTTTATAGGTAAATGAGCTTCAAAACTTGACAAGTGCAGAAGTTGTAGTCCCTCGTGACCAGACACCTGATGAAAATGATCAGGTGGTTGTGAAAATAACTGGTCACTTCTATGCATGCCAGGTAGGAGGACTGCAATGATTTTCTGTATTTGCCTTGACATTTCCATGGTCTTTCTTTTATAGCCATTTGCAGGAGCCAAGGGATGGAAGACTTTTGCTCAGGATACAGAAAGCACTGCTTGCCAGGCTCCTCTGGTTGTCTTGTTGCAATAAACTTTCCTCATGCCTGTGAGAGAGATTTATAACAATACTGCACATTCACATATGCAAAACAGTCTCCTTAAAGTCTTCTGTCAATTTATGCAGGCTCTGGCACTGCTAAAAGTTTGCTAAAAATAAAAGAAAACCCAAGTTGTGATTGGGCTGAAATTCAGAAGGAACAGAGACACAAGCCATACCATAGTATTTGGAAAGAATACACCCAGATATGTAATTCATCCACATTGCCCAATCTGTTGATATAATGTCATAAAGAAAAGGATCACAAGATTCCTTCCTTCACTTAACTCAGATTCATTCCTTTTGATATTTTGCTGCAGGTGACTTGTAGTTTAGAAAGGAGATGGGGGGGCTGGGAAGTCCTGTAAGTCTGACCTTCTGATACCCTAGTGTATAAAAAAAATTGTACCCTCTTTATTATAACAGTAGTTCTTATAATACATTTGTATTTCCAGAGGAGTAAAATGGATGCTGTAGCTTAAATAATCTCATCATTGGTAGTCATCTTCCTATTCTCATGCTTTCTATACTACAGATGAGAAAACTGACCATGCAAATAGTTATGGTAGGTTGAAAAGAGAATAAAAATTAATATTTAGGCTGTACATAATGATTAATCTCAGGTGTGTTTTAATTAACAAGTAATCTTGTCAGTACTAGAAATTTAGGCATTCCAGATTTTCTTAATCCCAGTCACATCTCTTGTTGGTTGTAAACAGCAGTCACTGCAGCATGGCAACATGATGGGTTGTTTCTTCTTTTTTGTGTCCTTCAGCTTGCTCAGAGAAAAATTCAGGAAATACTGGCTCAGGTAAGAAGGCAGCAGCAACAGCAAAAAACATTGCAAAGCGGACAGCCTCAGCCAAGACGAAAATAAAGGTTTAGGAAATGGCCCATCAGAGACAGATGCCAGACCAAAGACAGACTGTGTGACAGAGAGACAGGTGGTGAGCACCTGTTGAAGTTTTATGCAGAAGATCCACCAAGCCAATCACCTGTTCGAGGACCAGGCAACCGTTGAACGCTGTCTCTGAGAATGTATTCTTTAGGCTCTCTCAAACTTTTGAAACCCAGCTTTAAAATAAGGACCCCTTCACTTCCCTTTTGTTCTATTCTCACAATTTAACATAAACTCGTTAGTCTTTTTTATTGTTCTTATTATTCCCCAACAACTTTAGAACTTGGTTTAATGAAGCTTTCTCTTCTGAGTTCACTGGTTTAAAAAAAAAAAAAAGAAAAGAAAAAACCAACAAAAAAAAAAAAAAGAAAAGGCATTGCTCTTATAGGTCCAGTTATAAAAGAATAAACACATTTGGAGGGTGGGATTGCGGGTGGGCTAGGGTTAGAGCAAGGGTATTGACAAGAGTTTAAGTGTTAGTCCCAATGTTGAAACAAGTGGCATTTTTTAAAAAGAATTTGGTTGCATTTTTACATAACACTGCCATGAATAACCTAAGGGAAGTGTTGAATGGTGTTGGCCAGGGCATAAAAAGATAAATATGCATTTTACTAAACTACCTCAGGCATTTAGTACCTCAATGAGAAATTGTTCCTTTTTTGCTTTTTTTTTTTGGTATTTTGTATACTTTATAAAGCTAATAGTTCTTGAGCATTTTATTTTTTTAAAAAAAATTAAAATTTGATCAGCCACCAGCCAGGAGTACTACAGACTTATCGGGGAAAAATATAGTAGAGCACTTCTAGCTGCTGGCTGATGGGAGTAAGGTGGGTAAAAAAAACACAGCCTCAGATTTCCTGAGGGCTTCAACACCATCATTTGTTTAAAAAAGAATTCAATGAATGTTCAAAAGATAGTGAATGATGCCAACATTCTGATAGCAGCAATGCCGTTTAGTTTTCTTTTAAGATGGGATGAAAAAGTTTGTGACGGTACTTTTTTGGGAACAGGACAAGGAAGTGATGGCAAGAGGCTGGGGTTGGGGGAAAAATTTAGAAGGCTGCAAGAGGCTGAATTTTTTTTTTTGTGCTACTTGATTGAATGCATGAACCCTTTGTGCCTTTGACCATCACTACCTAATAATGCTACATTTAACCATTTGCAGCCCATTTGGACTTTGCCATTTTGTTCAAAGAGCAAGCTTCATCTTCAGTTTGATAGAACACTTGATCTGCTGGAGCATTTTTGAGGCCAGGAGGGTCTCTGCTGTCTGCAGATCACATCATACTGCTTTCAGTTACCACGATGGGGGAAGGTCAAACAGTGTTTGATCACATTGAAAGATAATGAAAGGCTAAGTTTACATATCCAGCCGCTGTTATGGGCCACACTAAGCCACTTTGAAGGTTTTGAAAATTATTACAAGAAAAAAAAAAAACAAACAAAACAACAACCTCTCTAGCCTGGCTTATAATAGATGCAGCAGGATTTATGCACGTTCTGCAACCAACCATTAGAGGAGAACAAAAAAAAATGTCAAAAGGCAGGGATAACAGGAAAGTTACCAAATTTTTAAATTTCCAAATGTAATTTGAATGATGATTGTGGTAATAGTGACACATTCAAGTTTCTACAATAAACTTCAGTCTACCTCAGTTTAAGAAAAAAAAAATGTGGCAACACATGGTGCATAAAGACTGCTGTGTGTGTGTGTGCGCGTGCGCGCCTGTGTGTGTGTGGTCGACAGAGCCATGCTATTACCTCTGAACCTTTTTTTGTGATGTTTTTTGTGCATGAGATGATCAGAATCACCATGCTGCACTGATTTGAGGGGCACAGCGAGCAAAAACATTTGTTTCATCATTTTGTTATCTACCTCTTAGGTTCATGTTGAAATAGAGGCATTACTACATAGACTAGATAATTTTCCCAAAGATCATTGTTGTACAGATTAGATAATTTTGAAAATGGTCTGAAGTGTTTTTCCTGCATCTCTTCTTTACTAATTGGTTTAAAAACCACAAACTTATGTTGTAGTTTTAGCAAAGAAAAATGAGTTTCTTTTCCTTTTTTGACAGTGACCTTCATCTAGCCTTTAGGATAATTTTTTTTTCTTACAATGAATTTAAAATTACTGAAGTATGGAAAGTACATAGCATTTTAATTTTTGTTGAGGCTTAAGTCAGTCGGACGTTCCTTTCTTAACATTTGAGAAGGATTTGACTCCATTATTTTCCATTAAAAATTACTTTACAGATAGGCGCTGCATTTACATCTGCTGATTTAAATTCTGTCATCTCTCTTAAATTTCTAGACTTAATATGGTATCTCATGTTTTTCTTTTCAATTGAGACTTGGTAATTTGGAGTATTTGGGAATAGCTAGAAAGTAAATACTGTAAATGATTTCAATATCCAGAAAGTATGGATCATTTTTCATCTGTAATGTGCCCCCCAATGCAGCTCTACTTGCCAGATGCCTCTGAATGGAATAAAGAGTTTAACTCCTATCATCAGATAAAGTTGTGTGGTGTTTTTTTAAATTGTTGAGGCATAGGGACAGACTGTCCCGAGTATTTGCGGTGCTTTGCTCAAGTTGGTTTTCTGTCCATAATAACTGGATAAGGATGAGCAGTAACCTACAGCTATTCCACAGCTGCTAGGACAGCCAGCTTCCAATGTTTGCACTTCCCAAAACAAGCTGTGACTTTTGTGGCTTGTAACTAATCTTCTCCCTCCCATCTAACAATGCCATATAGTCTGTAGGACAACCTGTGGTTCATGGTTTGCCTTGCACCATTCACTTAGGCTCATTTGCTGTTGAAGGGATGTGGACTTGACAGTCCTGTCAGGGCAAACATGAGGAGATCAGAAATACAGTAATTTTTTGGGGGGATGGGCAGGGGGGGGACAGGGGAGATAGATGGTTTTTACCCAGTCTTTACTGTGGTGGTCTTGGAGTGATGAAGCTTTGTCATCAGTGCGGCCCTAAAAACTTGGACAGGCAGAACCAGTCACACAGGCAAACAAATGTGCTGGCAACCTCTCACCCCTACATGACCACCCAAATACACCACTTGCCAGTGAGGTGGTATCACCTCTCCATTTAGATCCTTGTTAACATTATTTGGAGTAAAATGAGACCAGATGTTTAACTGAATGCTTACATGTGTGCAGGACAAGTTGGGGAATGAAGCAGCATCGTGAATTACACAATTCCTTATCTTTCCAAAGAGAACTGGGAAGCCCAACTTGTTTTCCAAACTTGTTCACCTTCCTACTTCACAGCTCATTTCCTGGGACCACCAACAAGCAGAAAGAGGCAATTGAAGAAATTATGTCTGTAGAAGGCACTGCATAGAGTATTGCATTTCACAGGGCATCCTAAGCTCATTTCTCCATGTCAATATTAAGCTTCTCAGAAACAGCACCCTGTCATTTGAGCAGCATCAAATGTCAAGCCTTGCTCTGTACTGCTGGTGCATTTGTGACAGCTCAGCCCCTGACTGTTTTAAGCATTTGCTTTATCATAACATTCTTATTTGCTTCTAACCTTCCAGAGCTTTTATTCTTAAGCTGCAATTTCCAAGGCATGCGCTCTTTGTATCATTTTCCATTAAATGGAGCATGTGTGCTGTGCAAGACAGCCTGGGCTTGATAATGGTGCTAGGGTGTAGGATTCTTAGACAAACATGAAAAAACTATTGAGAAAGCACTCCAGCTGGGCTCTAACAGATATTAGCTCAAGTGATGGACACAAACACTGCTCAAAAATGAAGTTACTCAGATGCAGTGCAAGAAAGCAAGAAATGATGACAGAAGTTTCACTTAGTGGTTTTTCCCGTTCATCTCATCGAGGGATCCTTCACAGACCCAAACCTACATGAACCTGTCCAGAAGGACTGAATTCTACATGTACAGCCTCATTGCACAAACTGTTTGGTATTTTTATTTTACCCAGAAATCACCTGATTTATCCAACTGAAATTGTTCCCAAATGTTCCTTCCAAAAGAGCTTTAGTGTTGCACAGCACTGATCATCCAAACTGTCTGGGTTAATTCCTACATCCCAGCTTCTAGGACTATCAGGCCATAGTCTCTCCAAGGCTGGCAGGTAACGTGGCTGGGGTGCTGCAATAGCTCACCAGAGATTAGAAATGCTTCTTTTAAATGGATGAGGGTCAAGTTTTTTCCCTGGACTGGCAGTTCTGATTGTTTAATAGCAACCAGTAAGTGTTCATAGAACTCCATTTCACATTATGCTTTGCCATTAAGTCAGCTATATTTGTTTATTTTACTGGGTTTATTTCTCCTCTTTTTTTTTTTTTAATTTTTGTCTTGTTTTAGTGACTAGTAACCCTTTTCACCTCCAAGAGTCCTAGCCTGTTCACGCAGCTGTTCTTTTCTGGGTACTCCTTTTTTTAGTGCTTTTTCAGACAGGATACTGTATGTGGTTCTGGTTACTAAATGTGGGTTCATATAATGGTGTAATGTTTGCTGAACCTACCTCTATTCATCACATATTACTTATCCACAGCAGCAGTAAAAAGGAAATGTTTCAGGGAACGAGTTGAAGTTACTCCTACGCATCACTCCTAGGAGGAAATGCCTGATTTAGAACCCATCAGGCTGTAAGACAGCCAAGGTTATCTTTCTCCCACGTGATTACTTTCAAGAAGTGTCATGAAGCATTCTGAAAACCTTTCTCTGCAGTTCTATTTCCCAACAACATATTTGGTTTGTGGGCAAAGATGTTTATTTGCGTGGTTTAACTAAACCCTTAATTGCAGAACTAGCTGCTGCCTTGTATCAAAGAGCAGGTGAACTTGGAAGCAATCATTCATTAAAAAACAGAGGTTAGACTCAGCAAGAAAGCATGACCTGAAATAGAGGGAGAAGTGGGTTTTGGTTTGGATTCTTTTAAACAAACACACTTCCTCCTTAACAACACAGCTACAGGCACAAAGAACAGGCTCACTTTGAGCATTACAAACAGAAGCTGCTGTGCAAGGAAGAGCTGTAGACAGGGCTGGCAGTAAGTTGTGGGGCTATTGGGAGAAAAAGGTCATTACTCTCAGGATCTCCTGTTTCTGCTTTCTGATACATGGCAGAGCAAACTTCTCCAGGAGGAAGAGATCCTAATCCAGTGATGAAACCCCTGTCCTGTAGTACAGGAAAGCATCTTGTCTTACACAGCCAAGTTGGTTACCACCCTGAAGTTCTTTAACTGGTTATCAGACCATGCGTCAGTCATGATAAAAACACACTGAACAGTGACTTCTGAAAGTGCTGAACAGTCCATTAGCAGCAAGTAGTGCTCAGTGACCAAGGGCTTCCTATAAAATTTCTTCCCCACTTCAAAGAGTTGAAGGTTTTGACTGCCACAGTGTACTGTCTCAGTGTCCCTTTTCCAAAAGTAGGTGAGAGGAAAAGCTAGGAGAGGAGTCAACTGCACACACAGGATGAGCTGAATCCTCTCACATGAAAACAAGTAATTGAAGCACATCAGTTTGGGGCTTTTTTATTATTATTAAAACCAGGTTTGCCTTGGCTGGAAAACTGATTTACTGTTCTGATAACTCAAAGCACATTTATTTGGCACTGTTGCTCTTGGCTTTTTTGTTCTCAGTAACACCAGTCTGTTTTCTGTCCCCCGTTCAGACCATGACTTGCTTTATTGTGACCAGAAGCAAATGGCTCAACACAAGCAGTGTCATCTCAACTGTACTATTTCAGTTTTTCTTTGCAGGACTCCAGTCTGTTTTGCACTGTCACTACAGGGTGTCTTTCAAAGATATTAGAAAAACAATTACTCTAGAGGCTGAGCACGAGTTCCAGCTTAAGCAGCTGTCTTTGCCCCGCTCTTCTCACTGCAAACTCCACTAAGCCAGCCAACAGCTCCCCTGGGAAGGTCTGATAGGATTCCTTCTTCGACATTTCATGGTTGGACTCTTATCTTAAGGGTTTTTTCCAATCTTAATGATTCTATGATTCTGCTCACTTTAGCTTGCTCAAAACTCTACCTGGGCACAGCCAATAAAAACACTGTTTTGTACTGATCAACTGTACTGACTACTCAGTTCTCAAGACTGTATGATTCAGGCACACTCATCCTCTTTCCATACAGTAGCTGCTTTAAGTTCTTGTCTCAAGATGATCACTGCTGTTAGGAGTCAGTCCAAAGATGAAGTCTTTTGGCAGGGACTGTGGAGTCATCTGTGCTAACTGGTCATCGTAGGGACCAAGAGTCCACAGCTTCTCCAGTTCATAAACTTCTCGTGTCTCTGGCAGCATGAAATGAACCACTATGTTACCTGCACAGAACAGAAATTCACAATGAATTAATGGGAACAGTAAAGCACTACTACACCTTCAGCTGAGCAAAGAGGTCAAGCCCTCCACCCCCTTTCTGGCTAGATACAACATGGCAGCTGATGAAGGTCCCTTCCTAAGCTTCTGCTTCCAGTTCTCAAGCAGTGTTATGAATTGGTCAGTCTTTCAAAAAACTCCAAGACTACAGTAACAAGCTATGAGAGACACGATACTTTAAAATAAGACACTACCACAAGACTCCAAACCAAAGACATTGTGACTTCTATGGGACAGAAGAAATACAAAAGAAATTTCACTTGAAAGAGTCCCCCAAGGTGACAGATGGATTTTCAGCTTTCTTGTATTGTCAGCATTCTGCTAAAGCGAAGTAATTTTTCCTAGGTGTGTTGCTCACACTTCTCAGGTGGTTTTTACAGTGAAATAGGTTCAAACTTCAATGTACTAAGTTTTTCTGGTTTCATTAATTCTGTGCAAACAACAGCAGAGAATGTTTATTCCAGTGTTAGTCTAATGCACTTTTCTGTAGTTATTCCCTTAAATTCAAATTGATTTTCAGTTATTACCATCAATAATTATTAAGTAGCCAAGGCTTCACATCTGTGGCTGCAGTGCTCCTCACTCATCCATAACTGAAGTTTTCTTCATCTTTTAGGTCAAAACACCAAGCCAGGGAGTGAGATTCTAGAAGTAGCCATGAAGGAGAACTGCTTTTTGAATGCAGTCTTTTGTATTTGTGTAGAGTTTCACACTTGTAGAATAAAGAATTAAAGTCAATTTCTTAGGACTGAGGTATTACCCCATGTGATGCTATGATCTGGACAGTGAAGAAGTCTGTTCAATAGTTCACTAGTAAGGCAGTGTACGAGCATGGATTACAGAAACCTGAGGAAAACTGACTGAAGTAGCTTTCCCCCCCCCACTATTGTTGGGAATATTGTTAGGACCTGCTTTAGCCACTGAAGAGTAGTTACTGGTTTTTTCTCAGTGCCAAAGAAAATAATTTATCTCAGTGACTTCAAGCAACACTGGAATTCCCAAACAGCAGAGTACTATGAACTTTCCACAGCAACCAGTGCTCATGGTGAGATGCTTCTGCCAACAAAGAGCTCATGCAGAACTTTGTCTTTCTCAGATTCACAAATATTTACCAAAATCAATGCACAGCCAGTCATCTGTCTCTTTTCCTTCAATCTGAGTATGAGGACCACCTTCTTCTTTGAGATGCTTGTACTGAGAGAGAAAAGGAATGGCAGAAAGTAAGTTGTTTACATTTATTTAAAAAGCACTCAAACTTAACAGAGAAGCTTGACTTTGCTGAGTTGTTTTAAACCTTAAATGGGTTAGATTGCTTCATGCTGGTCCTGGGGTCTGCACAAAAGGCTAATATACTCTTGGACTACTGGAAAATACGTACAAATTTCTTAAATCTGAAATCCTAAGGCTCTGGATTCCCATACCGTTGTCCAAGAATTTTGC
The DNA here is from genome assembly GCA_013397555.1 of Urocynchramus pylzowi. NCBI lineage: Eukaryota > Metazoa > Chordata > Aves > Passeriformes > Fringillidae > Urocynchramus > Urocynchramus pylzowi. The sequence goes on along the minus strand of VZRH01005580.1, from coordinate 3,995 downwards.
AGGCATCTTTTAACAAGATGAATACTAAATACAACTGCTTACAGTAGTCTTTCCATTACTGGATCCCTACAGCTGCCACCACCACCAGGTTTTATTTCTGATACCTTTCACTGGTGGTTTACACTGGCAGGCTGAGGATGCAGAAACGGAGATGCTGAGCTTATTCTCTTCTCAGATGGAAGGGAGTGGGGCGAAACCAAGTTTCATCCCCAGCCATGAGGAAGGCATTCAAATCAGCCTCCTGCCCCCTGAGGGCACACACCCAACACTCCCTGCAAGCCCAGGGAAGCAGGACCAGCACACAGACTTCCAGCTGGGAGAGGGGAGGGGGCAGCTCAAAGCAGGGCTACACAAAGTCAGTCAGGGAAAGTGGGAACTCTCTGTGCAGCACGTGGTGGCTTTTGTAGATTCCAGCTTGAGAGGCTCAGCTCTCCCCAGCCAGTAGATGAAGAACCCAAACACCCACCAGAGCTGGAGAAATTTGACAGCTCAAGGCTGAAGTATAGTCACTGTCAAATCTAGCCATAATCTACTTGTTCCTCTACAAGGAGCCTCGATAGAAATGGCTCCAAAAAATGTCCATTCTGCCAATGGACAATGTGACAGAACACAAAACAACATGTACCAGCATGGCTGGCTGGAAAATGAGTCTCACTTCACTGGGAATACAATTATCACAAAGTGTAGCTGTTCCTGGTTGCTCCACACAATGTTAGCTGCTGGGTAATGATGCTAGTTTGCAAACCAGCAGGGAAAACTTTCAAAATCTTAACTCAGAACCAGTTCTACCTTCCTTTCTTTAAGATGTCTTGTGAGCTATCTTCAAAAGACTCCAAGAGTCTGCTCAAAATGCTAAAAAGCCCAGTGTGAACTGCCTTCAGCTATCATCAGGTTGCAAAGGCTGATCCCTGCTAGAAGCTTCCAAGCCTCATCTTTGGAGGCTGTGTAAGGTGAACAATTACAATACAGCCAAGTGTTAGCTTCTTCCTCTGACATGAAATCAGATGGGGATGTGGGCCTTTGCCATTCACAAGCTCCTGGAAGCAGAACAGGAAGAAGATTTCATGCCACACCCGAGCAGCTCTTTGTTTTACTGCGAGTAAATCACGAGGGTTTAGGAACAGTAGCAAAGCTTGCCAACTGCCTGGCAGCACTCTGGAGCACCTGCCCTGCTTCACATCTCAGGCTTCAGCTACGTTTTACCTAGATCATTTCCAATGTGAGATGAACTCAGCCACCCCCAAGTACTTGACCAGGCTTCCCAGGAGGACACCTTGCCTCCCAAGAGGCTCTGCCCTTGCAAAACTGCTGCTTTTACAACCACCAGAGGGTGCAGCCATGAAGCCCAGCCATGTTTTTGCAGGGCAGTTGGTACTCACTGATCTCTCCTGGTCTGGGAGAAATGAAAAGCTGTTAAGACTAGCAAGTTATACAAGGAATAGAGTACATACTAAGCACTCTGCTTTAGCATACTCAAATCACATAATGCACTTTCAGCTTAAGGCAAAATTTTGGTTTGCGAAGATGCACCAGCTCCTGCAGAGAACACAAGAAACTCCCCATACCTGCTCAGAAAGGCCCTGAAAAGCTAAACAATCTCTCCTGCTCTCCTTTCCCCCATGAGTCTCACAGCTGAAACCAATGGGATTGGAAGGAAAAAAGCAAAACCAAGAGTGAAAGGAAAAGCAGGGTCAGGAAGGGAAATAGAGTGGGTGGTGAGAAGGCAAACTCCAGGCTGAGTACAGGCAGCTGACTGATGGGGCTGGTCATACTCCTCACGCTGTGCTTTTTAACAGTTGCACGGCTCCTCTCAGGCAGGAAAGTTTCTCCCTCCCTCAGTTTCATTCTCATCTCTAAGCTTGACTGGTAATTTTATTCTGACCTCCATCCCTGCACTGAAAAGTTCTCTTTCTTCCAAAGCCAAACAGCAGAGGATTTCTGTGCAAGGATGGCTGCTGCTGCTTCTCCTCTCCTGCAGTACACGCACAGCAGGGTGATGATTAACTACCAGGTTGCTTAAAGCTCATGAGGGGATCCTGTGCCTTTCAAGAGGCCAACTTTTTTTTCAACCTTACAACAGATCTGAGAAAGTGGGAATTTTAAGGATCAGGTTTTTGAGAACAGCCAGATAAAGGTATTTTGAATGACTGGGAATAGGAATGGTGCTTGCTGGACAAAAATAAAGGCAGACACAGGTCATCATCACCATCTCACATCATTCATGTTCTAGTCACCCAACTGTGATGTCCTCAGTGCTCTACATACAGAGAGGTCTGTTTCTAAAAAATAGTATCTGTATTTTGTGTAGTACTGCTAAAGGAAAAATCCCAGTTACTTCCTAGACGTATTCAGGACTAAATGACAATGTCATCAGTTTCATGTTACCTGGTACACCTCTACACATGCAATCCTGGGGAAATTCCCTTTAAAACACTTGAAACCATTCCCAAAACTCAGAGAAAGCAGCAAGAACTGTCTTACCATTTTCAGCATGTAATTTGCCATTGCATGAAGATGCCGTGTTGAAAACCCACTCACAATTATAAAATAATCACAGTATTTTAGTTCTGGAGATAGCTGGATGACACAGATGTCTTTAGCATTTTCTTGCCTCAGCAGTGCTACAACCAAATCAATGTTGAACTTTGGAAGCACAGTATCTGGAACACACAGAAAAAATAGTACAGTGGCAAATTTTCTTTTTAATTGCAAAAATAAGCCATTTAGAGCCATAAAATAACAATTAACTGAATTATAGCCTAAGCTAGTCACTCACTGTAGAGTCTGGTTTGATACTGACAATGCAACATCAACTGCAGATTTTTCAAAATCATTTTTACAGCCACCAAAGCTGAGATCTAAGCAGTCTTCCAGTAAATAACACTATCACTAGATGTAACAGTTACCAAATGAAACTTTGGTTTTTGCTAACTTAGTTATTTCTTCTTGTTGCCATTTAAAAGCCAATAATTTGGCTTTGTAATCTACTTGTCAATGTAGATGAATTAAACCTAAGTACTCCAACAGACAAAATTGAAAATATTTCAGAACGATTCTTTTCAACAATCTGTGATAATACATTGTGATTAAACTGTTGCAGAATCTCAAGTATAAGAAAGCAGTATTTTAAAAATGGAGTTGACATGATGCAGAGTGTTTTTATCTGCGGGTGGAGTAAAGCCACTTTTTTTTCTTTTTCCGTAGCCTGATCTGGTGCAGAGCATTATGATATTGTAGATGAAGCTTTAGTTCTTCAACAGTTTAAGGAAGCCAGCTTACAAAACAGTAAATCAGTGAAACTATGTTCTGTTCACACCGTGAAATAAGTTTATTTCTAATTTGTCCTAATTAGGTAGATGCAACTTGTATGCACACTTTAGGCATAATTTGAATCTGTCAGCAGTGCAAATCTGCCATTATAAAATGAACGCTAGTGCAGACTGAGCACCAGCACAAAGCAAAGCTTTATATTTCCCAATTTAAAGAAAAAGCCAAACAAAGGAACAATAGCTACAATTATACATATGAATGGGGATATGAAATTGGATCAGATCTCTGTAAATGCAAGACTTTCAGCTCAGGGCACTCTTTCAAGTTTTTGCTGGGGTCACACATCTTGAAAATTAGCAGTGGCCACAGGTCCTCCAGACATAGTGGTTACAGAAGTCCAATATTTGCCTGGTGGCCACCTGAGAAGCCGCCAGAGCCTGCTTGGAGAACGGATGGCCTGAACATCAGCAGGCACTGCTCGTCGCGGTCAGCTCCAGGCCAGAGGAGGTTTGCTGAACGGCCACAGCCACAAACCAGCCCTGAGCACACAAGGCTTGTGCCCGCCATGAGGCCGTTACCTAAGGCGGCGACTGCGAGCGAGCGCACGGCGCAGCACGCCGGGCGGCCGGGCCGGGCTCCCCCTCACACGGGCTGCCCGCACACCGCCCCGGCTCCTCGCTTTCCTGCAGCGCCGCGGAGGCCACGCCGGCCCAGTGCCGGTGCCG
>VZRH01005577.1:479790-492775 GCA_013397555.1 Urocynchramus pylzowi | reverse complement strand
GGTCAACCCATGACAATGTGACATTTAGAAAGCAGTAGTGTAGAATCTTCTGCTCTGTGCTAATATTTTTTATTTTGCTAATTCATTCATTTAATTTTGCCAAATAGTTTTTCAGGGTCTGTTACTGTTGGACATTCTAGACATTGTTACATGTTTTTTATTTTAGTAAAACTTTTTGTTGGGAAAGATTTCTCAGGTAAGGAATTACCATGTTTTTATTTTTAGGTTACCCAAGCTGTCTTTTACAAATGTGCCTAAAAAAAACAAAACAAGGCAGTTTGAAAAGCCTGTGGAAGCAAAGATCTTCACATTGTGCTAGAAGGTTGCAACAGGTAGATAAGAAATTTGGCATTCACATAGTCACAGACTTGCAGAATCATCACAGAATTATCAGAGGAACATTTAGGTTGGAAAGACCTCTATGATTGAGAACTCCAACCTTAAACCAAGCAACCCTTGTCAGACCACAGCATGAAGTGTCACATCCCACTTCTGTGACATGGTGTAAGGAAGGAGTTTAACAAAACTCAGCTCCACTGTGATTTCATCATACCATGGTAGCATATGGCTTCACTTCATCTTAAGATGAGAAATCAACTTTGGGGTTATTTAATTCATCACATTTCCAAGCAATTGAGAATAATTGAGAATAACTATGGATACTTCATATACATGACTTCCTCTTGCTGGTGGGGACCTAATGTTTTTATCCCTTATTTTGTCTCTTATTATTTGTTTTTAACTTTAATGTAAACCAAATTACACAACCTGATCCTTAAAATATGGGATCACTGAAGATGAAAGAGCCCGAGATGCAAGAGCCTTTGAATATTTAAGTATCCTCTTCCTGAAGTACAAATGAAAAGAAATGATCATACAAAGTCAACATTAAAATTATTTGTGTTGTTGAAAAAAGCAGTACAATAATTATTTTATATCTGTGCTGCATATCAGCAGTAGGAGTGCTTGACTTGTATAAAATTTCTGAGTCAAAGTAATAATCAGGGGAGTATTGAAGATGATGGGTCAGTGCTGTGTGTGTGTTTGAAGACAGAGAGAAAGAAAATTTACTGGGAAAGATTTTAGGAGAAAAAAGGAGTAATTAAAATTGTGCTGGGACCTAAAGAAAGAATCTAAATTAATAGGATATATAAAAGAAAAAATACAGAATCATTCATTCAAGTCAGTAGGTGCTCTCTTTGAGCTTCAGAAGAGGTTGGATTAGGAAAACAGGGGATTATCAAAGGCTCAGGAAATACACAGAGGTGAATAGGGGAACTTTAAATAAGAGCTTCACTTCCTTGGTAAATACTTAGGCATTTTGACTTAGAAGCACAATGCAGTCACATTTTTTTTTTCCAAAAGAAAATATTTGAATTAAAAAATATGAACACTTTGGTTAAACAATGAGAAAGCTAAACAGTTTCAATTTGAGAAAGCATATTTACTAGCAAGAAACCTGTAGACGGTGCACCCTATTAGATATTCTATTACTTTTGCAGGTATAGCAATTCTATCAGTTGTACATCATATTGTTATTCCAGACACTTGATATGTTTTCATACAAATGACTTATTTGGAAAAAAACTTGTGTCATCTGGGCTACTGAGGAGCATAGTTAGATTTTAAACACTCACTTGAAAGCATTTCTGCAGTAAATTGTAATAGGTACCTGGATATGAATTTTCTAGGTGAAGTACTGGGGAAGAATATATTTGCTAATATTTCTTGATTGATGCAGTAACAGTTTCCATTATTGCACTCTCAAAGGAAAGGATATTTAGGATAAAGGGAAAAGGTATTCATCAATTCAAGAGAAAAGAAACTTCTCTCAAGAAAAGGAGATGAGGATAATGAACAATTTAGCATATCTATTTATGGCCTTGTGGCTAAAGCTTTGGCTTTTTTGTGTTCATGCATGGAAATGTAGAGAACACTCCATATACTGTGGAGCTTTCAGGACTGCCTGGGGGTGCTGACTCTGCTCTTTAGTTGACATCTTCTTCAGATCCTTTAATAGATGATTAGTGGCTGAAATAACGTTTCAGTAGATCTGAGGCAGTATTTCAGGAGAAGAAGAAAAATATATTCAGAAATATATTGTGTAACCACAGAAGACAAAACTCCTGAATGCATGCATGTCCACTTCAGAAGTGGACTTCTAGTTTTCAGTCATCTGAGTGAAAAATAGAAAGACCTTCAGCTTTTTCTCAAAGAGAGACAGGAAATTGTCAATCTCGCTGCCCTTCTTGGCAGCAAGCTTTTTGATCAGTAGCCTGAAAAGTGACACAAAATTTCAGGAATTTTCTGTTTTGTTTCAAAATAAGAGGAATAATTACATGTCTGTGTGGTTCAAATCCAGTTGTCAACCAAGCCCCACTCAATATTCACTCACTGCCCCTGAAGCAGGATGGGAGAGAATCGGAAGAGTGAAAGTGAGAAAACTCATGGGAGAAAGACCTTTGAATGGAGAAAGCAAAAGCCACACACCTAAGCAAAGCAAAACAAGGAATTATTTCACCTCTTCCTGTTGGCAGGCAGGTGTTCAGCCATCCCCAGGACAGCAGGGCCCTGTCATGCATAAAGGTGACCTTGGGGACATTACCACTCTAAATGTTCTCCCTTCCTTCTTTCTTCCCCACTATTTATATGCTGAGCATGATGCCATATGGTATGGAATGTCCTTGGGTCAGTTGGGGTCAGCTGTGTCCTGCCCCAGCTTCTTGTGCACCCCAAACATGCTCACTGGTGGGGTGGCATGAGAAGCAAAAAAGGCCTTGGCTCCCTTTTAGCCCTGCTTGGCAGTAACGAAAACATCCCTGAATTATCAACACTGTTTTCAGCACAAATCCAAAGTATGGCCTCATGCCGGCTACTGTAAGGAAAATTAACTCTAACCCAGTCAAAACCAGCACAAGGTTTCTTTGTTACCATTGCATTATTTTAAGAACAAGATTGTTAAATCCCAGAACTGAGGAGGAAAAAAAATTACATTGAAGCTACAATATTGCATTGGACAAGCACAATTTTGCAGTTGCTATGGAACAGGAGATCTGGGTCTGACCTAGGACACTTCTTGTAAGTGACATCTTTACTTCATGCAAACAGACTCACTTTTAAAGAAAGCTTATGTGGTAGGTTTTATTATTTTTCTTCTTCAGGACTGGGCAGTATCATTCACTCACCCTTTCAAGCAGAAGTTGGGAAAGAACAGCAGAATTGTTTTCTGGAAGTGAAGAGAAAGAGTAGTGATACCTTTGCCTTGAAATTAGGCAGTGCTTTTCGGGGGTTCTGTAGGGTCAAGCTCTTCACAGGTGAATGTGGAAAGACGAAGACATCACAGTGGTGCCTTCTGTCATCACCTATTCTTCCACCACTGGAGAAATGCTCCTGCTGGAGGGGTGCAGTGCAACTATGGCAGGGTGCCTGTCTACCTGCCTGACTTTTCTCCACAGCTGAGTATCTGCCAGACTGTGAACACCACTGAAAACATTTTCAAGGACTGGAAAAAATGGTATCAGCATCAGATTATAATGATTTTGTACTTAATTTCTTACATGTGGTTCTGATCTACAGAGAGATGAATGCCACTGTTCAAACAGAGTATGGAAAAATGGGATTATAAGGCTCTGATTCTACAGATGCCTATATTTGTGCCAGCCTTAGGAGATACTTGGCACACATGTCAGCATATATCCATGTGGTACTTACTGAAACCCACAGTGTGTAGCTTTGAAATTCTGTGCTGCATACTTGTTGAGCCCACAGGAAATCCTGTATTGGTATCAATGTTTGAAAACTTTAAAAAGGAGGGGGTGGGAGGGAAAGGAAAATACAGAGAAAAACATTTGTAAAAAGCTTGTTTTTGTATTACAGCATTGCCAAGAGAGCCAAAATCAATAGTAGGTATCCACTCAGCCTTTCATCCATGAATTCCTATGTCACAAATGAGGTTAATCACATGTATTACAGCTGTTCATTTTATAAAACAAATGTTATTTCTGTGAAAAATCATTAGTGCCAGGCAAAGGGATATGAGACATGCGCTGAAGGGAGCAAAGGAAACAAGGACCACTGAGCTCTCTCTCATAAACAAGATGCCATATAATCCTTTCCCCAATCTAGCAGGAGAATCCTTTAAAACTTGCTAAGCCTCCTCTCTTTCCTACTGTTTGATGATTGAAAAAGAGTTTTACACCCCCTTACAAGACACACTGGAAGCCTGGCCCAGGCAGGCTTCCTCTGTACACCTTCCCAAGTGCTTTGCAGGGGAGCCTGCAGCAGCCAGGCAGCTGAGTGATATCCTGCTGTGCTCCTCTGGTGCCTCCTCCCACCCCAGCCCCACTCTGCTGCTTCCTATAGATGGTTGGAAGTTGTTGTTTCTGACATCCCAGTTAAAACATTTATTCTCTGAGAAAGATCTTGCAAACAATTTTGTAAAGCTCTTGCACTAGCATCTACCTCACTGCAGCAATGTGTTTTGAGAGCTGAACTCAGCCACCAGATATTGCCTTTACATTCTCCTATCCCTGGTTGCAGCTGGATTAGCACTTTCTTATTGTTATTGGTACAGCTGGAAAACATAGCTGGAGTGTGCAGATAACCAGCAAATTAAAACAAACAATTGCTATTACAGAAAGTAGCTGTATTTAAGTGTTTATTTGATAAGAGAGAAACTTTTTCTCCCAAAAGAAATTTTCTTTAAAGAGAAGATACTACAGGCTTGCTGAATTTTGTGCCATTCTTTTATTGCAGTTTTCTCTCGGGAAATATTCCATGGCTTATTAATATTTTCAAAAGCTTTAATTTCTGTCTAGAATTCCTTATAATCAAACATTTTGAGGGTTGAAATCTTAAGAGAGAAGAGTGACTGGATGTTATTTTTTTTTTCTGCTACCCTGACCAAACAGATGAAGGATGAGTCATTGACAGGCCAAAAACCTGTTCAAGGGGAATGCATCGAGCCAGAAGGGCCTCCTGGTGAGCAGATACATAAACATGATGCTTGTTAAAAAATACTAGACAAAAAATTCCTTAAAAGAAAAGTAGAGATACTGATGCATTGCCTACTCCTAGGTAGTACTGTCCATAGATGAAGCAAAATTTCAGTTCATTACTAGGTGGTACACATGCTGGAAAGGCAGGAGGGCAGGGCTAAAGAAATATGTGGAGTGGATGGAAGTGGTTATGGTACAAGAGCCAGGCAGGCAGGCTGGCCATGCTGGGCAGAAGGTGCTGTAGAGTAGTTGCTATTTTCTCTCTCTTGACAACTCTGTAACATAGCACAGTGCTCTTACACTGCCAGAAAAAGCACCTAAAGCCATTAGCCATCCATGAAAACACCTGAAAACAGCAGAGACAACCCAGCAGAGACAAGCCATGTAAAATGTAGCAACATGAATGAGGTGTCTGCAAAGCAGTTGCATCCAAGTAGGACATGATATTCAGAGGATAAGAAAATAGTAGGAAAATTCAGGTTGGAAGGGCCCTCTGGGGGTCCCCAGTCCAAAGCACAAGGCTTTGTTTATTTAGGTTCTGAAAACATCCACAGACCAACTGCAGTCTTCCCACACAACGCGAGCCAGTGCCTGTCTGTCCTCACAGAGAAAGTTTGCCTTATCTCCAGTCTAAACCTCACTTCTTTCAAGTTATTTCTGTTTTCTCCCATCCTCCTATTGAACACTACTGTGAGGAGCCTGACACCATCAATTGCATCCAGCAGATCTGTCCTTCCCTGATCTGTCTGCCTCCGGGCTGTGTAAATTCAGAAACTCCTTCAGCTTTAGTTCTGGACTTGCCACATGTCCTGTTCAGTTCCTCATGGTCCCTGCTGTCTCCCTCCTCCAGCCCACCTAAGTCTCTAAATGGCAGCTCTTTCCCTGAATGTCTCCTTTCCCCTGCCACAATCCAGTTTTTGGCACCTGCAATGCCAAGGATGGTGTGCTTTATTGCCTTCCTTAGGTCATTAATAAATCTGTCATACAGGAAAGGTCCCATCAAAGATCCCTGTGGTACTCTGTCAGTTACTGAGCACTTCCCACAGATCTCTATTCTCAAACTGATTATCTAGACAGTTTTTTACCAATCTGCTTGTCCAATCATCCAGACCATAAGTTCCCAACTTGCACATGAAATGGTTACGGGAGACATTGCTGAAAGCCATGCTAAATACTGAGTAAATGCCCGCCCCTGCTCTTCTCCAATTGGTCAGATATCACAGAATCAGAACATTCTGAGCTGGAAGGGACCCACAAGGGTCATCAAGTCCAACTCTCAAGTGAATGGCCTGTGATATGATTTACCTGTGCCAATCTCTGCTGACTATTCCCAGTCACTTTCTTCTCCACATGCACAGAAATGTACTGTAGGAGGACTCACTCCATAAATGGTGTGAAACCCTGCATCAAGAAGTTATTCCCAACACCAACCAGAAACCTTTGATGGTTTGGGTCCCATTGTGTTGCCCTTTTAGGATCTGGCAGAGCCCAGCCAGCCACTGTCATGCAGTGACTTTCATGAACTGTTTGAAGAGGATGTCAACAACTTTGTCTTCCAGATTGGATGGTTTGTGAAAAACTGACACTTTAAAGATACATTTCCTTGCCTCTCTGCTGAGTCTGACCTGCAAGCTTTCACCCAGATTTCTCTCCAACATGTACAGTAGCTGCACATATCCAAGCTGCTCCTGCTCCTAGGGATCAGCATCCTTCCCTGTGCCCTTTCCCTGCTTGTATTCCCTTCTGTACATGCATTAGAGGCTGGTGTTCCTTCACTCTCTTTGACCACTCCTGAGCTCTCTCTTGTTCCCATTGTCTTTCATCCTTTGTTTTCTACCTCTCTCTGCTGTCTTCTTTTGAATCGTGGTCTGCAATCTCGCTCTCCCATCATTCCTTGTTTAAATGCCTCCTTACCAGCTTGGCCAGCCTGTTGGCAAAGGTGTCCTTGCTCCACTTTTTCAGGCGGATACCATCTGTCTTTAGCAGTCTGCCATCTTCAGAGAGGATCCCACATCTGTAAAAGTGACCTTCCTGAGGCTGAGACCTCCTGCCTGAGGAGCTGCTGACCTGCAGACCTGCATCCTCCCTCAGATCTTGCTCTGGGAGAGGAGAGGATCCCACATCTGTAAAAGTGACCTTCCTGAGGCTGAGACCTCCTGCCTGAGGAGCTGCTGACCTGCAGACCTGCATCCTCCCTCAGATCTTGCTCTGGGTCGAAGCCTCTGCTGTGCTGGGGGCGTTGGTCCTGTGGATGATGGGCACTGTGCCCTGTGGGGCATCACCTCCATGGCAGTGGACCCTTGCTGCCTTCATCCATCTCCAGTCCTCCTCTGTGCATCTGTTCACACGTGCTGCTGTGCCTGCCTGCTGTGTTGTGATTGATCACCAGACAACTTCTTTCATTTGTGGAAGCATAATCATAACGGCTTACATGTACAGCAGACCATGTGAGAACACAAATTCTGTGTGATATAAACATTCTGCAGCTATTTCCGTAGACAAAGAGAAACACATTTGCTGCACACTGAGTTTCAATAGGGATCTAAATTGTCTTGCTGTGAAGCTCAGCTTGAGAATAGAGTTGGGATATTCAATTGGCAATGCCAAAAGAAAGGAAGCAGTGTGGAAATTACTTCCTAACTCGGAAACAAAGGATAAAGTCAATGCTTTTCAACTAAAAAGAGAAAAAAACAGCAGAAAGGTAATGCATGGAGTTTTTCAGATCTACATTAAAAGATCAGTGTTATGACTGTTATTTTCTCTTGCGAATGTTTAACAGAGACATGAAGGAGGCAGTAGCAATTAATTAAAACCTTTGAGTCTAAGTGTGATTGTCATTCATAAGCTGGTTCACTTTAGTTCACAGACAAGAATATGAAGCAAAACAAAAGTAAATCTCTGTAGGATCTAAGCTGCCATTACTTCTAGTTGAAATTGGTTTTCTCCTGCAGTCATTATTGATCAATGTAATGCATGTCACAACTCACATTTCAATATTTTAAAAAAATTGGTAATTTCCTTGCCAATCAGCCAATTGTTGGCTCATTCATTTCTTTATTTTTGTTGTTGTTTTGAAAACACCATTTCTATTCATCAAGGTACTCAATATAATATAATCAAGTGCAGTTTTAATTGGTGTAAGTACCCAGGAGAAGGAAATGAACATAAACTGACAGCTAGATGAATTTGAAGAGAATGCATATGAAGACTGGAATTTCTTGCCATTCTGACTCAAAGGTTCTGTTCAGAAGCTGCTGTCCATCAGAGAGGTGAGGAATGTTTCATTATGTTTGCTTTGTAAATGAATTCTGCTAGCTTCACTTTTGACCAGCATACTGTTTTTTATTACTGATTCCCTTTCGGTTCTGTTTCTTAACAAGAGATATAAAACACAGTTTAGTGCTTTTTAAGTACAGTTCAGCACTTGATAAGTACAGTTCAGCACTTGATAAGTACAGTGCTTCACAGGGTAAGCATTTACATGTAGTACTTGATTTTTGTCTGAGCTGTTTTGCATTATTGTGCTGTGGCAGCATTAGAGGCCTGAACTCAGCCAGGGGCCCTCTGGGATGTATGTTTTACAAAATACATTTTAAGTGATGATTACTGGATGAAAGAACTCACTGCCATCTGTTATATTCTGCAGATAGTGCAACTTACAGTGTCCCAGAGCTCTATAATAGAACTCGATCCTGTAAACTGATAAATAGGATTCTACAGCATCTCATGTCCCAAACTTTCTGTGTGTGATTTTTTTTGTGAAAAGAAATTGAATGAACTCATTACTTGTAAAATAACTTCAGTTATTAAAAAAGAAGATATGTGAAAAAATATGGAAGCATAATAAAGAGTGAAATGAAGTGCTACATTTAAAATATTTTCAAAAGGGAACATGGCACATATGTGTATCCAAGTCTTTATTTTTAATTTATTTGAACTAGTAATCTAATCAAAGGTCAGCAGATAGCTGTTATCAGTCAATATTAATGGTTTTACAATGTAAAAATCTAGAAAGCCTAATCAACAAAAAATTCAGAACTGCTCTGGAAAGCTTATTGCTATCTCACCCCTTACCCTGGTGTGATGCTCACCCTTCCTGTGTGCCACTAGGATGAGAGAATGACAGTTTGAGTCCCTTCAAGAGGAAATGGGGAGGATTACAAGATGTTCTTATTCCTTCCCAGTCTTGTGTCTACTTGGGGCTATTTTGTGTTGCTTTGTTGTTTTCTTTTATTTTTTTTTCACCCCCTTACAGCCTCTTTTTGCCTCTCAGGGGCTCCCAGCTGAAACCAGAGAGTGGCAGACCTGCCTGGCCCAGCCCCAGCTGCCCTCAAGGGCTGCTGTTTGTCACCTGCTGACTCCCCAGCTGGTCAGAGGGGCCAGTGCTGCACTGGAGGTCACAGGATGAAGCTAAAACTGGACAGGCCACAGGCACTGCTCCTCTTGACAACTGGCAAAGCAAGCTGAGGTCAAGGTGAGCCAGGATGAGCTCTACTGCCAGGGTGGTACAAGGTCTGAAAAATCATGCACTGGGATACATAAAGAAAATTCTGATTGATTATCATAATTCAGAGCAGGTAAACAGGGTATGTGAGGATAGTGATTTCTTCATAAATTATAATAGAGTTCATAAATTACATATCATTTATTCATATAAGCATAATGAAAGTATAATAATGTATAATAATATTAGTATAATTCCTTTTTTCCTTTCAAAGGTCTCCTGAACTAATGTCTGTAATTTTTGTTATTTTCAAGAAGAAACCTTTCACCTGATAATGGCTTGCAGTTCCCATCCTCTTGTTAGATGCTATTTAAATGCTTAGCTGTACATATTACAGTTAAACATGATAACTCACAAAAACCTGGGGCACAGATAGTAGGCAGCTTCAAGACTGGTCCTCCAACAAAGAACTGAACTTTCCCTTACATCATTGAATTAGCAAATTCAGGTTCTCAGAAGTCTAAATATGTTCTTATGTTCCCAGAAACTGGCAAATGGGAGGGTACATTAATGAGCAAGTGAGTTTTATACAGTTTTAATGAATTCTTGTGAGAGCTTTTCTTTCTGCCAGAGAAAACACTTACCTTTTCCCCCCTGCTTTCTCATATACTGTGGCTGAAAAAGTCAATATCTCTCAAATCTTAGTCTCTCATGTATCTCATCTCAATGCATGGTTTGCTCCCCTGGAGAGGGTCTGTTTCTTTGGATTGCTGTTCATGCAGTAGAAAACACACACACACAGGTACTTCTCTCCTCTTGACATCCACTGCTATTCTCTCTGCATTGTAAACAAACCAGCTTCCAGCTTTAAAAAAGAGATTTGCTTGTGGAAAGAATATTTTCCTCCTGTAGCGTGAGGCAGGAATTATGACATCTTCTGTGAGCTGTTTCTGTAAGGAAGAAAAGTGAGGTGGGTAATATGGCCTACCACTGATCTAGAGATGGCTAAAATCATCCAAAATTACCTGCAAAAGGAGTTAATGGCATTTTAGGTGAACACAAAAACCTCAGAAATTTCAGGCTCAGGCAGAAGAAAACAGAAAGAAGAAATATTTTTAAAAAATTATACCAACCCTGAAGAAAAAAATCTGGAAATGAGACTATTTCTCAGAACATTAGCTTGGTTAATTTCTTTCTGGTATTCTGCACATTTTCTTAAGCTGCAGCTGAATTTCAAAAGCACTGTGATGTTTCTTTTCTCTGTCTCTTATGAACATCATCCATTATGTGGATGATGTTCATATGGTTAGGGCTTGCTGTACAAAACAGATTTGAAAGACAGAAATGAGATAAATTCATTAAATAGAGTGTTCTTTGCTTCTCTAAACCACTGGAAAGAACCAGGCAGTCTGTCAGGAACTTCTAAGGGTCATGAGTTAGATGGCCAGTGTCCTAAATAAGTCTTTCATTTGTTTGTGTGTATGTTCACACCCTTGCAACAGACTGAAAATAAAAAATGACTTAAAGTCATTCCTTTTTTTTAGTCACCACATAAATATATCCCTAGTCCCAGATAAAACAGGATAGGGGGCCTTACAATTTTTTGAGGCTGACCACGGACTGTAGGCACAATCCTCTGCTCTTTGGGCAGTGACTCAGTGATTTCCAGGCTTTATAGGCACCTAGAAAGGCAAATTTCTTCTGTGGCCCCGACAGTGTTTGAGGCAGGCAACTGTACTCTTTAACTCTTTACACATATATGCTAAGAATAACTTCAAACAGGGTTAAAGTGGACTAGAAGAAGCTGAAATATTATCATTAGACTTGTAGTGGTTTATATGTTTTCTTTTCTAGCAGCCCCAGCCCTTCTCAAGGGGCTGCTCTTGGTCACCTGCTGATTCCTTGCCTCAGTTGGCTTTTTTACCCACATGGCATTTGCAGGGTTTATACAAAAACAATGGGGCAGCAGCCCCCTCACTAGCAGACAGATATTTAATCAGGTCAGGCCAAGACATGTCCTGAGATCCTGCTCTGTCAGGTGAGTAGCAAGCCATGGCCTTTTACTTGTACTGCCTCCATCACAGATTTTATGCTTGGTAAACATCACTGTCTTATAAAAAAGGAAAAAGAAAATATGGTTCAAATAGAATGGACTAAAATGCAAATTATTTGAGCTTGGATAATACTTCTCTGTGAGATATATAGGAGGTTGAGGCCAGCTAGTCTAGAGATGAGAAATCATGCTGGACTTATTTCGAGTGTGTGGTATAGATGAAATGAAGGAAAATGATCTATTTTCTTAGTTAATAGGAAAACCACATCTACCAGGATTTCTCTAAAAAGAAGGAAGTGCACTATACAAGCTTACCAAATTCTTTGTCCTTGTTTTAACCACAAACAGGTGACATGAACAAGTTAATATGGTTCCAAAAGAATCGGATCTTACAAGACGAATATAAAGTGCTAAAAGAAAATTTGCCTTATGACAAGGCAGAGATGAAGATGGGAGGGTCAGAAAAAAGAAGTATTATATCCCATATAGGATGAAAATCTAAATACTAGAGACCTTTGGAGCAAAGAAGGGTACATATGCAGATCTTCTCATCTTTGTTAGGCCCCTGCCTAAACAAATCTTACTGCAGTGCATTTTGCAGCTTGTAGGAGTTGCAGTCTAGTCCACAGAGGCTGGGCACATAAGGAAATGCAGTTCTGCTAGTTGTGATGATGCCTTAAGATCTATCCTTTATATTTTTGAAATCCTGTGTTGCATTAGTTGCATAACTCTGAACTTCATATGAAGTGCTAACTACTGTCTTCACTCGTTGGTCAGACAAAACAATTCCTCTGGGCCTGGAACCCAAGGACACCCTACAGCCTCAGGCTCCAAAAAGTACAAAAGCAGTGGACTGGGGAGGATATGGGGCATATGGCTTCATAACCTGAAGCTGTAATTGGAAAATTAACCCCTGATATGCAAATGGACCAAACTTATATCTTTCTGAAAAACTTGTGACTGCTGTCCATCTTGGGTGTAGCCTCTGTTCTAGGCAGCCACTCCAAGGCATCAATGATAAAAATATTTTCTGGTTCATGTATTTCAATTTTCATCCTAATGTTTGCACAAGTTTAGTTTACACTAAACGGTGCCATAAGTCAGGGTTTTCTGTGGAAAGCAGAAGCTTTCTATACATACTAAGAAAAAAAAAAAAAAAGGCTTCCACATAGAGGAAGGTTATTTCAAAGTTTTCTGTAACAGAGTGCTGCCCAGCACTGGAGGATGCATATGACTCACATGCAGCACAGTAATGTCCAAATGTTAAAGTGAACTATTATGTCAAGCGGTGTAAGTAGAAGTCAGACTTCACAAGAGGTCTGAGGAAAGTAAGTTTTTTATGTTACTGAAATGCAGTGAGTTGGGAGCTCATAACTCAGACACCTGAGCTCACAGATTTTAGTCACCTCTGGGGAGAAGCAGATTCTGTTCTCAGCCAACTTCATATTTTCTTCTTTTTTTTTTTTTTTTTTTTTCCATTTAAAGGCTACA
>VZRH01005577.1:410841-470997 GCA_013397555.1 Urocynchramus pylzowi | reverse complement strand
TTTTTTTTTTTTAATCAGAATTTCTTCCATTATCTAATATATGTACGTCCTTTTCTTGATTTTTAGTTTTTACTTATTCTGAGATGTTTGTAAACTCCCTCATTACTTTTTTGGTTTATATAATGATTTACATAGATGCTTTCAATTAAGTTTCCATTGATCTCTTCTTTACCTTTTTTAGTCATTGGTAGCCATATGTCAAAATTGTTGGACCTTGCCTTATCAGTTATTCTTGGGCTGCATTTATATTTTTCATCAGATATAACATCATCTCTGATTTTCATACAGGGGATCACCAAAGGCTCCTATACACCCAGCTGTCAATGTTGCAAATGTCCAAATAAATTCAACTTGCATGACCATTTTCTCTGAGTGCCATAGTCATGCCCTTGCTTGTTTCTTTCATGTCATGAAAGCAGAGTCCTAAAAGGAAGTAAGAAGCATTCTGCTCTAAGGCTGAATTTTTGAAATGATACTATACTAGTTCAAATATCTTCTCTCCATGTCTAAATTGAAATGTTTCATCTTTGCAACATGCTTCTCTTGGTTCTATTGATTTTCCACACTCTGTGTCTTCATAAGTAATCTAAAAGTCTTTGTCCTCTAATGTCAAATGTCAGTCACCTTGGCTCATCTCTCTCCACTCTCACAAGCTCTGAAGTGAATGACTCATGGGTACATTCTCATGACAGCTTGTAGTGCTAGCAAGATATCTGAAGGTTAGCTGAAGGACCTACAAGAGGGTCATGTCAGAATCCCTCTTACTGTGACCCCACACTTCAACGTTGTGCTCCCTTTCCTCTGCACTGGGCCCAGAGCTGCTCACTTCTCTTGCTGCACTCTTCAAGGGCTTTAGTTCTTCCAGATGTCACCAAGAGCTCCCATCAGCGAGCTTCATCACCTCAAACTTTTTGTCCTAAGGATTCCTCTAGTGCAAAAGTCCCTTCATACTCCTGAGATACTTCCCTTTTGTTTTCTCATCTCCTCCCCTACCCTAAAATTTGAAAGCCTTGTTACATGACTGTAGCCTACATACTAGAATGAGATTGCTCTGTCTTCTGATAAGTGCTTGACAGAAGGGTTAGGCGAGCTAAGCCTGCAAAGCTCTGAAATCTCAGAAAAACCATCTTGGGCAAGACACTAGATTTCTGGCTTATAAATGTTGTTCTATGTTTAATGGCTGTTCACATGCAACTTTGGAACACATTCAGATGTTTCAGCTTAGAGTTCAGTGACTGATTTCATATTTGATGTTTTTGGCCTGGAGTTAGTTCCTTGCTCTTCCATGCAATGGAGAACTGAGCTGTGTTTGGGAGAGGGTAGAACTGAGACATACTGCAGATGCTGGAACAAATCCTGTATATTTTTAGGCATAAACCAATCCTGTTAATCCAAGTGTTTCCACGCACAATTCATTTCACCAAAACATGTGCAGGATTTTATATGCAAACTAGCTTTAAAAAACACAGCAGTGAAAAGTTCTGTCTTCAAGGCTGACATCATAATCCATTCAGAGAATCAACTTGACTGTTTTCTTAATTACACAAAATTCAGGAAGGTTCTGTTGACTGTTTGTCAGGTGAACAAACAGTGCTACACTTTGAAGTTGTTTTCATTCACATCAAGAGTTTCAATAGAAAAAAAGATTTTTGCTATTATTCAGGATACATCATCTTTGGATGTTACTTAGGTGAATTCCATTGGGATAAAACTTTCAGTAACTCAGTTACAGTTTCAGTTGCAGAGCTATTACAAAATCCCTTTCAAATATTCAAATATTTCTGGATTGATGTGCACAGAAATGATGTTCTTACTCCAGGAAATAATGTTGCTCATCTTGTGTTGGCAAGACCTGAAAATTGTGTTTTTCCCTTTATTGCTGTTGATCACAAACAAAGTTATCCTGAGTCAGCAGCAAATTCAGAAATATTGTTGTGGGTGGCCAAAGCTTCTAACCTTTTTTTGAAATTAAAATTTCCCCATCTGTGATAAAAATTAAATAAAGCATAAAAAGAACAGGTTTCTAATGCACAGTAAATCAAGTGCTTGGTGGGATATGCCATGGAAAAAAAAAAAAAAAAAAAGAGTTACCATGTAATATTTTGCAGAATCTTCTTATTCTTTTTCTTGGAAAGAAATACACAAATATTTCCTCTCAAGTCAGATGTTCAAGACACACATTAGAACCATAAATATATATAGCAAATACACTGAGACAAGAAAAAAAAAAAAATAGAAGAGGGCTATTGAAATTCAAATGGAAAATGCCTGGATGGAAAAACTTAAAATCTTGCTCAGGATAAAGAAAAATCTAAACATGAAAATTAAGTAATGGTAAGCATAAGACAACAAAAACTTAATACCTAGCACAGCATAAATTATGACAAAAGTCCTCAGATGATAGAAATATGACTACAGCTCTTTAGTCATTGATGTAATTCTAATTTTCAGCATCTCAGTACGAAACACACTAATTTTTTTTCTTTTTTATGGAAAAAAAGCCCTTCCTTTGTTTGTGGAACATTTTTATTACAGACATAGTTTTTTTTAGTTTCAGAAAGCTGTTTTGAATTATAGTAATGTGACATCTGATTTTTTCTGAAGGAAAATGTTGCTCTAGTCTCAACACTCTTGAGCAAGGGAAAAACTATATTTATAGTTCAGCGTTGCCCTCTTGTGGAAAGAAATAAAAATAAAGATGTGCATCATAAACGTAAAATCCAAACCAAGAACTGATTACTTAGATTCCAGTTCAGAAACCTTCATTCATCTTGTGCCCTTAGTCTGGATTCTGATTTGGTCCTACATTATAACGGTTTTCACTCTTGGTGCATTGTTAACAGTTATTGTCCTTAAACAACTCCTGGGGTATTGTCCCCTGTAACATTTAACCCTCCAGAGTATCTAGGATGGCTTCAGCTCTGTACTAGAAAGCCTGTTCAAGTAAGAGTGGCATACTGCCACAAGCAGATCTTTAAAAAGCAAGTCCTGCTGCTGCTCTGGCATATTCAGCAGCTCTAACATGAGTCTACAACTGATGTTAAGAAAATGAGTGGCAAGGTTATTAGAAAAAACAAGCAGATGATGAGTTGTGATGGAATTAAACATAGAAATACATATAAACATCACTTATGCATTAAATAAATGTGAAAGTACATAGTTTGAAAGTTTCACAAATTTTCCAGACTTATTTTACTACACCACTTTTTAAGTTTATGCAGACATATTTAAAATGTACTTATGAAAGTGCTGAACTTACTCCTACTTGCTCCTCCTCTTGCTCATCTACCCCTCCAGGTGATGCATCAAGGTCTTTCTAATTAAGACAAAGAGGGCTATACCTCTAGGACTCAGTTTGTTGTGGTGTCTTTTTCCATCACATTGAATGTGAGGAAAAAGAGGCCATAGAAAGCCTCTCTAGATGGCTAAAGATAGGTGATGTGCTTTGCTGGATGTCTCCTACTCTCTTCTTTGTCTAAGTTTGGCCATTGCACTTTAAGATGTCACAATACATTGAATTTTTCTTTTGCTTTCTTTTTTAAAGAGTGGATTCTTAATGTCTGGAACCACATCTCTGTGAAAAGAACATTTCCTCATAAGGGTGACACAAAGCCCAGATTTGTAGTGGGAGGACTATTTTGTGTATCATCTACTCTAGGACTTCATACACTCTGGTGAATCATTCACAGTGGCCAGAGAAATGGTGCAAAGAAGGGTTTGTGTATTACTTAATTCCCAGTTTCAACCTGGGAGACAGACTTGAATGCTATGTGAGTTTTTGGGTTTTGTTTTGCATGAGATAAATTTATTCTATAATTTTATTTCCATTTTCTATTACCAAAAGAGGTAATGAAGGCTCAGAAGTTTGGCACTGGGATGTCATGCATCTTCTGTAGCTTCCACAGGAATCTCTCCTGGATGTAATGTTATAAACAGGATTTTGGAGTCTATGCCAGATTCCTTTTAACCACCTGACTTAACCCTGCTAGAAATATTTCCCTCCCTTTGTGTTCCACCAGCTCCAGAGATCCAGTGCTCCAATAGTCAGACCTGCACATCATAACAGTTCAACCTGGAGGAGAAACTAATTTGGATCTCCACTTTTAGATACTAGTCATGGACTAGCAATACACTGAAACTGGTCAGATAATCCATCATTTTGAAGGAAAAGAAACTGTCTTTTTTCTTTCCGTATATACTTTCACAATCATTCTGACATCCTAGCAGTGGAAGCTTCCTAAAAATCTGGACTGAGATAAAAAAACCAAAACAAAAACCCCCAAAAAAAACCTGTGAAATTTGTTTCTAATATTTACCCTTTACTGAAACTAACTGTGGAATGTTCTTTTTCAAAAGATGATTACAGATGGAGATGTTTAGCACTGTAGCTGATTTCAAGCCTGATTTTGCAGTGCAGACTGAATTCCCAAGCGTTAGATAGGGGAGGTTGTGATTCTCTTTGACATTTTATAGGGGAAAAAGCCAGTTATGCCATAGCACCCTAAAGGTAGGGCCCATGGGAAAGAGCTGTTGAGAGGATGCAGAGGGGCACAGAATCACTTCTGCTCTGTAAGAAAAAGGATGTACAGGTTGTCTGACACCTGAAGCCTAAGCTATACAATCACTATACTCCTGTTTTTGCAGGCCCTGGTTGCTATTTCTTTCTGTGCCCTACAACACTGACAGCATCCAATTTGCTACTTACAACACTGTAAGTATTTGATATTGGATCAAATTAAAAAGAAATAGATTGTCCTTAGTGCCTACTGAGGAGTAATATACTGCTGGAGCCTGCAGAAAACAAAAGACTGCCTATCCTTCAGAGTTCACATTTAATTCAGATCCTGAATGAAGGAGAGAGTTTCACATATTAGAAGTAAAATACCTATCTGAATACCTAGCAGTTTTTAGTTTATTAGCATTTAGTTAGTATTTAGTATTAGCATTTCTCTGGCACAGTATTGATGACCTCAACAAACCCTAACCTGTGATCTTTGGAGACATATGCAGCCATCTTTTGGGCTGGATTGTATTTGGTGTTTTCCCCAGGATAAAGCAGAACTGAAAATAAAAAGTATGTCAGATAAAGCAGAAATTTAAAAGAAAAAAAATAAAATAAAGAAAATAAAGAAAAGAAAGTTAGGAATGCCTCTCTGCCAGTTGTTGACACCAAACCTGTGATTATTCTCAAATATAGTCAAAATATAAATCACCACTTGATGTCACCATTGGTCTGTACCTGTGCTGTGCAGCTCTTCAAGAAATCTTGCTGAATGACCATCACAAAGAAATTATAAATTCAGTTAAAATATTTGGAGACCTATTATGATGTTAAGTAATCATCATCTATTTTTTGGTCCCATTCAAAATACTGGAAGTACAGGCACATTGGATTTGGAGCACTATAAAGACACCATGAGAAGTAATTTGTAAGGTGCTGTTTATGATTAAAACCAGTTTTGATAAGGAAATTTGCAATAAACAGCAGAGTAAGTCTGATCATTGCAGTATGTCATACAAAAATTACTGCCATCCTACTGCAGAATGAAAAGGAAAGAGTACATGAACAGAAGAGTCAATGCCTCTAGCAACAAGAAATTAAGAACTATAAGGGTTAATGAAGGTACAAGAAAAATTTTTGAAAAAGGTGGCGTCCTGTTTCCCTATTCAGGCATAAAGAAAAATATTCTGTGTTCAAATTTCATTTGTTACTAATAAGCATAATGAGGCTGACTTGTAGTGTGTTAGTTCTGAACATCTGTTCATTTATTTAGGGGTCTGAAGAGGAATTTGGCAGCTCAGGTTGAGGTGTAATTTTAAAGGAATATTACTGTGTATAAATACTGCTTGCTATTAAGAAGTTGTCTTTTCTCAGTAGTTTCCACACTGTAAAACTAGAATTGTGTTAAACTGAGTGGAAGTGGGCACAGCACCAAGCCTGACAGAGATAAAGAAGTGTTTGGACAACAGTCTCAGGCACAGGGTGTGATTCTTGGGGCTGTCCTGTGCAGGGCCAGGAGCTGGACATGATGATCCTTGGGGGTGCCTTCCAGCTCAGCATATTCTGTGAATATATGAACTGTGAAACCTTTAATTCAGACAATACTGTAGGTGATACAACATTGTGTACAGGACTCCAAGTAGGACAGAAGGTGGAACTTCCCAGCAGCTTGAAGCACCAGGATGCACGGTACAGCTATCCCTTGGCATGAGCTTTACAGTTCTTTACATATATAACATGAATCCCCTTATTCATATTCTACCTGAACTTTCACACTGCTGTAATTTTTTACCTCCCAGCTAGGCATGCTCTGAGGCACCAAGCACTGTTTGAACCAAGTGATCAGTTAATATGATATGTTCTTATGGCTCTGTTGGATACTCAGCATGCTGCAGGTTCTTCTCCACAACAGTACTGCCCGCAGCTTGTGTAGGCCTGCTCAACAAGAGGTCTATACAAACATTGTCCTAATGCATAAATTATTTTAGAATTTATAAAAACTATAATCTATAGGATAGAATATATAAGAAGACTATGACTCTAGACTTCCCATCAATTTTCTATCTGCTCATCAGTCATAGGCTAATGCTGTCCTTTTCTTCATTTGTGTGCTTGCAGTCACTGGAGTAACTATTTTTCAGGTCTGGACAGGAATGACTTTGCTCAAAGACCAGGAAAATGTTTCCCAGGGAAGTTCCCAAGCAACTCTAGCACTGGGTGCATGCTGAATATGTGAAATTTGCTCTGAAGTAAGTGGAAATTGGAAGAGCTTCGGAATTACTAGTATTTTTCCTTTTGCAATGCTGAATGAATAAGCTAATTCTATCCAATTTCAAGCTCCTTTCAGCATAATAGTTTCAAAATTGAAGCTCAGAGTTTATCACTTGACTCTCATTTCAATAAAGAGAAGCTAGAAAATCAAAACGGTCAACGGGCAGTAGGAATAAAATTAGTTAGCAAGCAAAAGTAGAAAAGTGAAGTAGAGAGTGAAAAGCAAATTCAGAGTTTGAAATAGGGCTGGCAGAAAAATGGAATAAAGGTACAGTATAATACATACACATAGGACACATAAATTATTCCTTTGGGAAAAAAGTTAAGTGAGCTTTTGTAGCCATAAATAAATACCCTATGTCAATACATGGGTTTGTATTTGATAAAATAAATCAATTATACTTAAAAAAACCCCTATTATTGTATAACCCAATATAATTTGTGCATTAATTTAATAACATTATTGTATTCTAAATAGCTTTCTAATCTCTACAAAATTAAACATTCAAAAAGCATCAAACTCCATATCTTTACATATTACTTTTTTCTGTATCATGTGATTACATAGAAGAACAGTCCTAAGAATTTAGATAAATAAATCTGGAGTTTGGGAGGCAGTATCACAGACATATTATATATTCATATATTTTTTCACATTACCCCAAAAAATGTTAACAAAAATATCTGATTCTTACATCTTACCTTCAGTATAAGACTATATATATAGATGCATATATATTTTTATATGGGCAAAAATATGTATGTTTATATATAAATATATGCACATACATATATCCATCCCCATTCAAAGTGCCTGGGTAGTCACTGGGGCAAAATGTAATTCTTGTTTTTTTTTTTTTTCTTTTAAACAGATTTTTCATTTACTCTTTACTCTTTTAGCTGGGTCAGCCAGAGATAAATTCATGATTTTTTGACTTAGTTACTAAACTGCAGAGTGGAGAATCTCATCATCTATGTTGCTTAGGGAAAATTATTATTCAGCTATGAGTAGAAAACATGAAGAACAACAAGAAGTTTAACTTAGGATTCCCCCATTTTTGGCTGCTTCAGAAATTGTGTCATTGTGAAATGGAGAGGTATTGACAAGGATGAGCATTTTCAGGATTGGTACTTTTGCTCAGGGATGAATTCTGCGCATCAGGGCAGCTTTTCAGGGGGCTTTGGTCCCAAGCTGAGGGTGTATCTAGCTTTAAAACTGTCACCCAGAACACCTCAGCATCTCCATTTGAACTGTAAAAATAACATACACAAGGTGAATGCAATATCCCTTTCTTTGCACTCAGAATTGTGTGAAATCTACTTAATCTCTTTCTGGTGGCAACAAGGCCACACAAATATTAGTTCACCTACCATGCCCTTCCTCTCACAGCCTTGTTAATGGATTGATGGAAGAGGAAGTGGGGAGGGCATTCAAGTCTTTCAGTATCCTGTTACAATGCAAAGGTGTGTAAGTGAGTGCTAGATTTTGTTTGCTGTTGATACCTCCAAATTGATTCAATATTTTCCACTTCCACAGGTATCCCAGACTTTGGTTTCTACTACACGACAAGACACACAACCATAACAGAGCCATCACAGTAGGGCTGAACTGCAACACATATTATTCCCTTTCCAGTTACTATCTTCATATTTACTTTTCAAGAAAAATTCTGTTAGGATCATTAAAAGACAAGTGAAGCCAAGTAAATGGCACTATTTTGTAAGCATTCATGTGACTCTAACACAGGATCTGCTTTGTCCTGGTACATGACTTGCATACTTTCTGTGAAAAGTCAGAAAATCACAATTATACAAAGGTTTGGAAAAAACCAGTGTTGGTTCCCAGAGATGTATAAAGAAAGGAAAATGCTGTTCGTTGCTGGAGGATTTACAAAATTTAGAATTTGGTTTCAGTCTAGATGACACCAAGGAATGACCCAGCTGTTCTGATTCACAGACAGTCTGTATGAGCCTTCAACACACAGCAGACCTGTAGGTGCTCCTGGCAATAAATCATGCCCCAGAACTGTTTGAATTCACCTTTGTCAGAGTCTGCCAAGACAGCAACAAGTTACAGAACAATAAGGACAGGCACACAGTGTGATAAAGACAGAGAACTCAAGTGCTTAAATGCCATCATTCACTCTTGTGAAGAAGGGATTGTGCTGACCCAGAAAATCTGAGGCCACACACCAACATGAGTGGATTGACTGTGTTAAACAATACATGTTGTTCTTCAGGGTCCTGTTGATTATGTACATGTTGTGGGAATAGAACCAGTTACTGGAAATTTAGATCCTTTTGTGAAATACCAAGTGAGGCAGGCAAAGCAAAAAGGATACAGATGTTTGCTATGGGCTCAGGTCCCCTCATGGAATCCCATGACAAATGGTGTGTTGATGCAGGGCTGACTGACACACTTCGGCTTACCATGAATTTAAAGAATAACAGAATTGGGTTGGCAACACATCTGACATAAAATGGAAATGCCAGAGGGCTGGGATGATAAAAGCATTCTGGATTCTGCTTTCTAGTGAGAAAAAGCTTACAATTTTATCCTGAAAATCTGTGAATGAACATGCAAAGGAGCAAATCAAGGATTGTGGGTCCGTTCGTTTGTTCTCAGAACAAATATTCTTAGTTCTTCAGGACATATTAGAAAGATGACTATTAATAGCCACCACAATTACCTTGCTCAGAAAATTTTGCCAACCTTATGTCATAATACTTGATGGGGATAGGTAAAAGACAGGATATTTGACAGAAGCTGGCTGAAAGGAAGAAAAGATACATGGTTACCATACAGGTTGCCTGTAAGTGCACTAATGATAAGTGAAAACATATAACTCAGCTTCCATGGAACCTTGAGCAGCAAAGCATTTTCTATATTCTTCAAAACACAAGGGAAGGCTTTAAATGTTTTGGACAGACTTGATCAATAAATCCAGTCTAAAAAGAATCTGACATCCAGCAGTCACATACCCTGTCAGGTATGCCAAGAGCAAAATGGAAACCATTGATTTGTTTGTCACCAAGCTTCCCTAGGTAGCAAATTTTTCTGAGTATTAGATGTGCACAGATGACATTATACAGGGACCAAATGACTGAAAAATGAATTTTAACTGGAGACAATTTCTGTGAACAGGAAATGTCAGAGAATTCTCCATGTCCCACATGGGATATGATGCTATGTGCCATTTTTTTTTTCATCTATGGATCATCCTTCAGAAATTAAGAGGAAGAAGATACTGTAGATCACTTATGGTGAGATATGGGACTTTTTGAAGTGAGGCAAATATTTTCACTGATTTTAAGAAGAGTTACGTTCACCTTTACTAGAGATTTTAATTACTGACAAAGACTGTTCCGTCTTATCAGAACAACAAAGACATACCTTTGCATGAGCATTCCCAAGTGAACATGCTGAGTATTTGAAGCAATTTTTCTGACAGGAGGAGAGAGGTCTTACAGTGCTAGTGCTTCAATAGAAAGGTATCTGTGGGATATGAAATACTCAGCATTTTTAATAAAGCTCAATGCATCATTATTAGAGGAGGTAGTTCATTTAGTTCTCAAATTCTGTGTTAGCAGTGCTTTAGGTAGTTTTACATTTACCCATGCTGTTTTGGTTTTTTCTCTGCCAGACAACTGTCAAATCTAAGTGCTTCATAAAGGAGTAATGAGCAGCAGTTCTTTTGTGTCTGATAATCTGAAAACAGGTTTTCCAGCATGTGGCATTAGATTTATTTATATGACTTTGGTCGGTCATAGCTATACAATGTATTTATCCTTGCAGAAAACTTTCACAAATGCACCTAAGATACCACTATTTACTTTACTTAGGTTATCCACACATTTTGCATCACATGATCTGCCTTGAATCCAATCTCTGCAGAGCAATCTATCAGCAGAGATAATACTTAGTGATGGAGTAATTACTTGACAAAGATTTTGGGAGCTAAGAAGGATTTTTTGAAGGCAGAAACAAAAGGGGAGAGTTTTTTTAGAGGCTACCAGTGGCAAAAATATGGGAACTGATGAAGGAAAGGGGTGTGATATTGGCTGATATAGAAGAGGACAATGTGAAGTGTTCTCTCCTTTATTAAGATGATGACAGTTGTTGATGCTATTTTTGTGCTTATTGGTCTCTAGTTTTTTCCCAGGAGGTCTTTCTTTTAGCTTTGAACTAGTCATGAACTATGTAGGAATAAAGTGTGTTTTCCTTTGGATCAGAATGCTATGACAGTGTGTGGAAAGCAAACGCAAAAGAGAGAGGAGCGGTGAAGTTTCCATCTCAAAAATAATTGGCTTTCACAAGAAGAACCTTTGTGGGCAACAAATGGTGAAGATGTTGTAAGTAATAACAGGAAAGTCAATAGTGTTGTGAATAGGAGCAGAGTCTGGAAAAACATGCTTAAGGAGCTAAGGTTGTAACTGTGATAAGATGCTGATGGACAAGATCAGTCTAACCCTATGTGGAATAAGGTAGGGAAAGTTTCCTGCATCTTTTACTTCTATTTTTCCTTTTATTTTTATTAAAAATAATATTTTTTATTTTCCTTTTATTTTTTAATATTGTATATTAACTTCAGAAACACAATCCCAAATGACAACCATACTTTAAAATAAAATTTAATTTACTGTCTTAAAAGTAAATTCAGAAAAAACTTTTTGAACTGGAATGTTAATTTTAATGCAACATGAAACAGACAGTGGTGGATACTGGATTTCCCTCTTGCTTTGTTATATCCAGCTACATCTTAAAGATTGTTCTATAGTGTTTTCTTGTCTGAATATTAATAGTGTTTGCTAATAAATCTCAGTGAGTGTATTTTATGGAATAATGTTGATTCTGTTGGTTTTTATGGCCAACAGGAGAAACTAGTGTGTCTGTTAAACTGAACTTCTGTATAAAATAGCCTTAGATCTGAAAACATAAATATTTTTATCACTTCCATTCTCCCTGTCAAGCTAGAATACTAACTTTGGTGCAGAATGAAAGATTTCAAAACACACAGATTTGGATTCCTGTATTAACTCTTTCAGTCATTAATTACATTTCACAGGAATATTCCTTCTGGTCATAATTTCATGGTTAATGTCATTTTCACACATTTGACTCTCCTTTGTTCTTGGTTTGCAAGATTCCTCCTACCATAAACCCATTCCCTGACTTAATTTTTAAGGACCATGATCAAGTCCCCTCTAATGCTCCTGTTGTTACGAACAATATGCTTGGCATATAATTATCCAAAGGCAAGTTCCCAAAGATCTAAATGAATCTTTCAACTTC
The DNA here is from genome assembly GCA_013397555.1 of Urocynchramus pylzowi. Classification (NCBI taxonomy): domain Eukaryota; kingdom Metazoa; phylum Chordata; class Aves; order Passeriformes; family Fringillidae; genus Urocynchramus; species Urocynchramus pylzowi. The sequence continues at coordinate 458,932 of VZRH01005577.1, read as the reverse complement.
TTTCTATGCCTCCATGATTTTGTTGAGATTATTAAAATAAGAACAGAAAGCTATGACATGAAGTGTCTGTATATCCTGTGTGGACAAGACTTTGAGTCCTGTTTGAATGTAGCACTAAAAAACATTCATGCTAACATGCATATAATGTGATTATGAAAACCAGACTCCCAGTTTCCACTGGTTTCTACTACATGCCTTTAAAGTGAACCATTAATTTAAAACTTTTTTGTGTCTGTGATCATGAAAATTCACAACTGGTACCTGAGTTTCCAGTGGAGTACTTCTTTTCTGCTTTGGTTTTAGTTCAGCTACATTTAAGGGTCTGGTGTATGGTCATTACTGTTGAAAGATCCAAAACTTTATCTCCTTTTTAAAGTCAAGTATGTTTTAATAATGGCATTGAAAAGGACAAAACTGGGCAACTAGCATTATCCTTCCTCATTGTGTGGGATTCTGAAATAAATATAATAATGGTATGTATTTTAAAATGCTTGCAAGAAAAGGTAGGCCAGCAAGAACAGTAATTCGAAAGATGGGGGGTAGAAGTCATGTCAAGATGAGTGGACCATACAAATTTGAAAGAATAAAATATGTTATAGTAAAAAGGAGTCTGGCAAAGCACTACAGGAACTTATTAAGGGAAAATTGCTAGAGGGGCCTAAATAATGAGGAGAAGTAAAATCCAATACTAGTGGAGTGCATGGTCTTGTTACACTTTGTCTTTTAGATTCTTTGGAATGCAATGATTATCTTTCTGGAAATGAATCAATCACCCCCAAGGCAACCTATTGTACATGAAGAAAACCATTCAGTGAGCAAGCAGCTGCAGTAGAAATATAGACTACCCTTTTCTATGCTAATAATTTTAATTGGACTATATATTTTCCTCAATATTGCATTTTTCCTCTGACTTTCCATTGCATTTGCATTTAATTCATTATTTCTCAAGCATCATTAGTTGGGAAAGAATTTTTTGAAAGATGTCATTAGGCATAACTTCAGAGATAAAGTGACCATTTTGTTTTTATAAGGTTTGTAAGTAGGTCAGGGCTGCAAGCCAGCAAGCTTGGCAAAGCAAACTTTGCAATGGCAAGGCTATGGCTTCATTAGTGCCTCAAATATCAGGATCCCATCTGCACAGATAGGAATGCAGAACCAGAACTGATGAAATGGGAGTGCTCCATGTTGCTTGCTAGTATCTTTGGTGTTTCATCAAGGAACCCATGAACAGTGGGGTCAGAAGTGGATACTGTAATGCACAAAGCCCTAATAAATACTAAGTCAAGGTCACCGTAAGGCAATCAATTACATCTCTTAGCTAATAAAGACTGAATAATTTCAACACATTTTCTGTGGGAGTTAGGGAAACTCTTTGCACTCTTCAGTTTGCAAGTTATCAGATCTAGCATCTGGGCTTCTACCTTGTAACGTGTTGCAGTTTCATAACTAATATTTCAGTTTAATAAACTATGGCAAATTCCTTTATTGTTTCATCGCTTTTGGGTTTTCACTAGGAAATGATGGTATATTTGGTTTAAGTGAAGATAATATTATGATGTGCCTCTGGTGAGAATAGTAATGATATAAAATTGGTCCTTTTTGTTTAATGGCTTTGTGTTTGTGGTTCTCTGCTGTATCAGGTTAAGCCAAAACACTTTTATTGGAATTCACAGTATTGATAGTTTTCTTGCTCAGTCTACTTTATATCTTAATACTGAAAAGATAAATAAAGAAAAAGTGTATCTAAATTTTTAGCAGATTATAAATTTCTTCAGATCTTTGAAATTCATATGGAGCCTTCTAATTCACATTAATTGCATCGATTAAAACACTTAGAAGGATAACAAATCATTAGCTACATGTACCAGACTACTCAAAACATTTCTAAGTAATGTAGATCAGCATGTCTTTAGTCATAATGTCGAGAAAAATACCAAAGCTCATGTACTGAAAACAATGCTTACAAAAAATTCTTGCATAATAAATCACATCTAGTCAACAATAAAACCATTAACAACTGTTCTGTTCCTCTGCTCTGAAGTGTAAATCACCTGTAATGCTGACTTATTTTAAGTCGGTTTGAATATAAAGTAAAAAAAGATTTAGTGAAAGTCTAATGAGAATGAAAATAAACTCCTATCTATATCATAACTCATTTGATAGAATGTGTATATGTTGCAAGACTACATAAAAAATCCCTAAGAAGATAGATCTATCTCAGAATGACTTCTTATGATCTGCTTCTTATTTTATGCCCATATAAAATATAAGCTTTGCAAAACTCCTTGCGTTAAGATTCCATTGCAAGTGTAATTTCTTTAGTAAAATAAAACATAGCTTTCATTTAGCCTGACAATGTTGGCTCAGGAATATGGAATATTAGTTTCAGTAAGAATGCATTGGTTTCACTGTAAAATAAGGTTTCTTTGGTATCAGCCCTGGAGAAATGTATTGGTTTCAGCTAAAATGTATTGCAATGCTTTCACTAAAACATACAGACATTATAAAACTGTATATTGGTTTCAGTAAAAAATGTATTCTTTCCAATGGATTCATGAGGCTTTCAGCAAGAATGTATTGATTTCATTAAAATGTGCAGCTTGAGATAAACAAAAATTCAGTTAAAATGCATTGGTTTCTGTTAAAGCTCATTGACTGAAGTGAAGAACATTCTACACTGGTTTTGGACAGCCTCAGGGTTTTTTAAACAGTGAGTGGAGAAAGACAGATAAGTAATTGTAAAGGTAATTGTAAACAAACTCTATTCTGTAACATCTAAAGATATAGACATGCTAAATAAATTAGATTTTTATATTTCCATCCCATTTGCATCTGCTGCTCAGCACAGGCATAAATATTGAAACAGAAAAAGCATGACACCCTTAATTCTGATTTATAGTTTTTTAACCAGGTTTGGGTGGGAGCTGTAAGATTTTTTTAACCTGTTTAGTAATAATTTGTTTTCCTGTGACCAGTTTTTGACCAGTTTGCTTTAAATCAAGTTTGACATTTTCCTGCTTTATTGACAACAGATTCTTTTTGCCTTTTCAGCAATGCCAGGCATTCAATGACAAAGACATTTATAAATATCATGAAGCTCTCCTATTGCCAGTCAACTAAATTAGGAACAATATATTTGGTTGCCGTGACACCTTGTTTTTTTTTCTGAGAAAGTTTTTATTTTTCAATATTTTAAATAACTTTACATTTTACTTTTATACAGAAGGGGTGCCACTGACTCAGAGAAACATGCATGAATACAACTGAACAATCCTTGCTACATGGAGTTCATTGCTGTCCCACTTTGGAGCATTATCCTCTCCCCACACTGACATAGAATTCCCACGCAAAATGTGTTTAAGTGCACTTGAAGTACAAGTAGTATGAATAAAGTTTCAACTACTTAAATTTACTTCTGTAATTAAATAGAAGAAAGTATGAATGATCATATTGGACTGAAGAACTAGTCTATCTTGCTTTAGTCTCATGTCCTACAGTTGCAAACATGAAAAATGCCTGGATGTTGCCAGAAGAAGCTACAATAAGTCATACATAACAGATTTCTTACAGATTTCCTGAAAGGATGACCATGCTTTTAAAAAAAAAATAATTAATTTTTAAATTTTAATTTTTATTTATTTAATTTTTAATGGCTTTCTGGTGTCATTTCCTTGTAACTATGTACAACTTCTGCTGCAAATAATGCATTCACAGCAAGGAGCTCTGCAGCTGATCCCACCCCACACAAAGAAGTTTCTTATTTTTGGATATTGGTTTGAATGTGCAGATTGTTGCTTGTTGCTTTTACTTTTTTTTTGAATCATAAAATCATAGAATGGTTTGTGTTGAAAGGAACCTTAAAGATCATCTATTTCAATCCCTCTGCCAGGGGTGGACAGGGACACTCTCCACTAGTTATGTCCTGATCTGGAAAGCATAATGAATTATCTTTTTTTTTCTCTGCAACTCACAGTTTTGCAGATTCCTGCCACATATGGCTTCAGCTGTCCTTTTTCTGATAAGAAAACTATTTTATTAAGCCCCTCCTTAAATGAAAGTTGTTTCATAGCTCTGGTTTTACTTTTTGCCCTGTTTTTTGTTCATTCTGATAGATCATTTTTAGTAATGTGAAGCCAAGAACTGCACGTTGCACACAGAAAGATTTGGCACCATAGGTTTCTCTAGTATCAAAGCAAATTGTCTTTCATATATTTTTGTTGCAAACCCAGTCTTATGCATCTTGAAAATGGGGCAACCTACCTCTCAGCTTTCCAAATGTGTTTTATTTTCAAATGCTTTCTCTCCCACTGTTTTGTAATACTGTAATACCACTGTAAACATTTAGATTTTAGATATCTCTTTTCATCTCTCTTGGCAGACGTAGAAAAACAAGATATCAAGCTGTGGTAGAAGAGTTAAGATTGCCAATCTGAAAGGTAATAGTTCTTCTGTTCAAATCTGCAGCAGCAAGAGGATGGACCTGATTGCTTCACAAATCAATGCAGTTTATCAGCACTTTTATACGTTGCTCTGATGTCAAGGGTCAGCAACTCACTCTGTAAGAAAGAGGTGCTTTGCAGTCTTTTCAAAAGAATGAGTCAATATTTGCTCCTCTTAATTCCCAGGACCCTGGTTTGGTACAAATCTTTGGAAGTGCAATATATAACTTGTGAGAGGAAAGAACTGCACAGGTAGGTGATGTCAGAAGACATTTCTCATGTATTGAATTACATAGGATCCTTGAAGAAAAACTGAATTTGCTAAATTGATTCAATATGAACATTGTTATTAGCAGAGCAAACACAGTGCCTGGAAAGAGCAGTGCTGAAGGGTGCAATTTCAAGCTCAGTTTCTGGCTGACAATGGAGCTGCTGCTCGCTGTGCCATCAGCTATGCAGGGACCATCCCAGTGGTAAGCCATTCCCATTGCAAGTTTCACAGCATCTGAACTGATGTCAGCTTTGACCTGCACAAATCTATGCTCCATCCCCTCCTGACCATGGATTGATAAAATGTACTTATTATATTTACTAATATATTGTTTATATCTAATCTCTTGTAATCTAAAACCTCATTGTTAAACAAATGCCATTTTAGCTTAATACCAAGGCATATATCTCCCTTTGTTTATGAAATTTAAAGCTTTCACAAGAACCTGGAATTTCTCCCAGTAGATAATGACACTGCAGTGTTGTACAGACAGGTCAGCTGATCTGGAATCAAAGGACTAAGGTACAGAAATACAACCAAGATCTTTTCCCCATAGACAATATCACCTTAGAAGTTACTTTTGCGAGATTTCCAAATCTTTCTTAAAGTAATAGTCAGTCCACCTTGCTGATAAACCCAGATTGAAAATTTCGGAGGCCATTGGATTCACTGAATCTCTGACTTCATTTATGATAATGTTGCAGTGAACCACTTTCAAGTATAATTCTACTGTGAATGAGAATACCCTTAGATCAGAACTTTGCTATTTTACTAAGAACTCTGATCTGCCTCTGATTGTTTCTATTTTTCTGATACAAACTTACTAGCAACTGTAAAATGTGTCCTCTAACATTACTGAAGCAGAGGCTTCCAGAATAAGTTCAGATAAAGCAAGTTGTAATCAAATTCACTTTTGCTTTGAAACCCTATTCATATGTTGTTTACTTAGAAAGTTCATGGCTTTTTGGAAAGTTATAGCTTTGGTAGGATCTGGTGAATATATAACATTGAAGAACGGTTTGGAAATAGAAAATACAATTTAACAACTAAAGTGATGTATCTTCCAAGTTATTTTATGAAAGTCCTTCAGCAAGTTGACGTAGCTTCTAGACAAGTGGAAGAATAGGAGCTACTCAATATATCAAATTCATTCAAACCTACAACTGTTTTTAAACAGAAACTACTTTGTTTTCAATTAGGTGCAGTCTCCTAGAAGGAAAAAAAATGCAGATCTAAACAGCTGGACATCTTAGTGAGATGTAGGATTTTTAAACCAGGACATACAAATATGCTCAACCAAATAAGGGGAATTTTTTTTTTTCCACAGCTCATTCTGGAAAACACTTAATGAATCAGAGTTCATCTTGTGAAATCCTGTGCCGAGACGTGAAGACAATTGCATTGTGTGATTCAATTCACAGTTATACATGAAGACATGAGCATCCATGAAGGCAAATTTCCCTTTTACCAGTTTTGCAAGGCTATGAAGAGGAAGGTCTTTCTGTCCTGTGGTCCAGGACCAACCACATCACCTGCTGAAGAAGAGGGTTTCTTCTTGTGTCTCAATATCTTGGCAGTGGGTCAACTGTACAACACATTTGCCTCAATCTTGCTCCTCCTCCATGTGAAACTTTTATGTGACTGTGACTGTGTGTACTGCAGTAGAAGCTTATAGAAAAAGACTGGTGCTTGCTAATTTTTATTAAAGTAAAATAAGGGCACACAGATGTAAAAAAGCTTTATTACTAATTGTTAAAATATTCCCCAGAGGAGCAACTTGTCTGTGAGGAACTCCACAGCACAGAATTAAAAAACCAAACTGAAACTTCACAGACACATTAGGCATCTTTCACCTGCAGGAAACATGAAGTCCACTTGCTGGGGACTGGGAGGAAAATTAAGCAAGGGCAACATTGTGCAACACAGTCAGTGATGGGTGAGAAAAATGGCTTTGAGCCAGAAGAGTTTTTCATTTTAATGGCAGATACTGAGATAAAAAAAAAAGTATGATAGAAAAAAGAATGATATTATTGATAATAATTATAATGATAATTATAATGGTAATAATGCTTAGAAGCCCTTAAAATTAAAACCAAACCCCCTTCTATAAAGTGCAGAGCTGCAGTGAAGAGAGATTTTATTTCCTCATAGAATGACTACAGATTCTTTTTATTTGCTGTAAAATACTCTACTTATATTTCTCCCTGGCTTCATTTAAACTCTTCCCTGTCTGGAGTCTTTGGACAGGTTTTATCTGAAGAAATAAAACAGAATAACCTTTTTCCTGCTGAGGAGATTCCTATACTGCAGTGACATCATTAACCATAAAGCACTCTTACACATTTCACACCTGGATGTCTTAAATAGAGGAGGAATTAAATCATGTTTCCAAATCAATTTCTCCTGATATTTACATTTCACTGCTGCAGTAATAGGAAGACTGAATCCATTTAAAGTCTCTCTTATGCACTGACTGAATGACATATATTTGCCTTAGAAAAAAATAGTCTGGATTACTGCACTCCTTAAAAGAGCTCTCCCACAAGCCCCTAGACAGTGTTTCAAACTCTAAAAATTCATCTGAAAGAACAATTACTTGGATAAACTGTGGTCTCTGTAGTATTCAGGTGAAAAGGGCATAAACAGGCCAATACCTTGTGGTATTGTAAAGAAAAGCTTCCCTTTTTTTCTCTCCCACTGAAAAAGATGCACTATTTTATATTTAAAACTTTATTTATCCACTAGAGTTTCTCATGAAAATCATATTATATATAGTATTTTTTCACTCAAAACACTACAGACACTCTCATATAAAGAGCAGCATGTTTTAGCAAAGCTTTTTCTCGCAGTATCCTCCTGAACAAAATGTCCAGCATGAAACTAGACATGTACACCATGTGGTGGTGGCTCAATTCCCAGAGGATTGTAGTCCCTCAGCTAACACCTGACTGGTGTCCAGTCACTCGTGGTGCTTGTCCTCCAGGGCTCAGTTTGAGAGCTGGTTCTCCTCAATGCTTTTATCAGTGACCCGGACAGAGGAATTGAGTATACACTAAACACATTTTCTGGTGATACTAAATTAGGAGGACCTGTTTATTCCCTAGAGGCTTTGTAGTTAGATCTTGACAGATTAGAGAGGCTTTACAGTAGATCTTGGTAGATTAGAGCACTGGGCAATCACCAATGGTGTGAAATTTAACAAGGACAAATGCTTGATTCTGTATCTGAAGCAGTGTAATCTGGGGGATACATGTAGACTGAGGGACATGAGGGTGCAATGCAGCCCTGCTGACAGGGATCTGGGGGTTTTGGTTGATGGTAAGTTTAATATGTTTCAGCAATTTGAGCTGGCAGCTAAAAGAGCCAACCCTTGTGTAGGGTGCTGTAAGCATTTTGAGCATAGATCAAAAGGAGTCACTGGCCTACAGTGCTCATTGTTGGTGCAGCCTCATCTGTGTGCTGTTTAGGCTTCCACAATAAAAGAAAGATACAGAAAAATTAGAATATGTCCAAAACAAAGCTTGAAAACTATTGAAAGAACTAGAAGACAGGGCTTAGTAGGAGTGGCTGAGGATACTTGGTGTGTTCAGCTTAGGAAAAAGGAGACTGAGAGGGGATCTCATTGCTGTCTACAGCTTCTGCATGAGGGGGAGAGCAGAGGGAGATGCTGGAGGTAGTGGTGGATGAAAGATTGGCCATGAATTGGCAGTGTGCACTCGCAGATCAGAAAACCAACAGCATCCTGGGCTGTACAGAGAGAAGTATGACCAGCAGGTTGGGGAGGTCATTCTCCACCTCTACTCCTCTCTCATGAGACCCCCATCTGGAGTGCTGCATCCAGCTCTGGGCCCCCAGCATAAGGACCTGGAATCAGTGGTGAGTCCAGAGGAGGGCCTCAAAGATGATCAGAGAGCTGGAGCACCCTTCCTGTGACTAAGAGAGTTGAGGTTGCTCAGCCTGGAGAAGAAAAAGCTGCAGTGTGACTTTATTGTGGCCTTTCAATACTTAAAGGGCACTTAGGAGAAAGAATGTGTCAGACATTTTATTAGGGCCTGTCACAATAGTGCAAAAGGTAATAGCTTTAAACTAAAACAGGGTAGATTTAGACTAGATGTAAGAAAGGAATTTTTTTCATTATAAGAGTGTTGAAACACTGGAACATGTTGCCCAGAGAGGTGGAAGATGCCCCATCCCTGGAAACATTCAATGTCAGGCTCTGAACAACCTGATCTCGCTGAAGATGTCCCTGCTCATTGCAGGGGAATTGGACCAGATGACCTTTAATGGCCCCTTCCAACCCGAAGCTTTCGACGATCCTGTGATTTTATGATCTCTTCTTTCTGATGTCTGCCGATATCAGGGAATGGATTAGAGTTATGTCAGAGATTCAGATTGGGTATTAGGAAAAAGTTCTTCACTGAGAGGGTGTTTAAACACTGGAATAAGTGGTCCTAAGCCTCAAGCTTGCTGGTGTTCAGTAAGTGTTTGGAAAATGCTCTTATGCATATAATTTAATCTGTAGGTTACGCTTTGTGGAGTCAAGAGTTGAACTTGGTGATCCTTGTGGGTGCCTTACAGCTCAGAATATCCCATGGCTATATGATTCTAATTTACCAGGAAATCAAGAATTCACTGCATATGGATCTTCTTTCTTAAAACGTTAATAAATATAATTCTGATATACAAAAATCTCTGAAATCATTTGCAGCCTCGTTTATCTTTCTGCAGACACTCATTTGTCTTTGGATGTTTTGCAGAGACCTCAGAGTTGTGAGATGCTGCTTAATGTCTTAAAAGGATTGATTTTCTGAAATATTGAATATCTGCTCTTAGAATATCAACCTTATCTTAGGAAGACTGTCATGCTGGATAGGCAAAATATTCATTCTTCTTTTTAATGTCAAAGAGCAACCTTTTTCTGTTGCACTGGAAAGCATGACTATTTGAGAACAAAGAAAATAGGAAAGAAAAAAGTATATAATGAAATATTATTTCTCTTATGGCTTTTTTAAACAATAGGTACTCCATTTAGTATGTATTTAATTTTGTAAGATGGAAATTTAGCTTAAAAATTATATGTAGTCATGGTACAGCTATAACAGTCTTTTTCTGCCAAAAATAGCTAACGTTTTTCTGATCAGATCTAAACAGATCCTTCATTTTACACCAAATAATGTCTAGTAGACTTAATGAAATGAATTCTTCATGGGTGTTAAAAGGGCAGAACAAGGGCATTTATTCTTCTGGATGTTATATGGCTGCATAAAATCGAGCCTTTGCTCAACTGCTGTTTTTATAGTTAGAGTGGACATAAAGAAGGGGAACAAAGGCCCTTAAAAGCACAGTTGTGCTCTTTGCACTGTGTGCTGTCCACTGACCTGTGTTGACTCCTGGTGTATATTATGCAGCTCTAGAGCCATCCTGCTTTATGTTTTGGTCTCATGGTCTCCCTGATGGGCTTGGGAAACAGAGAATCACCCTCTTAATACATTCTGCACCTTGCAACATCTGTTCTAATCTATGTACCTTTGTAGACCTCAGCCACAGGTAAATCTTCACCTGCACTCACCTCAGACTGACAGGTTGGGGTCCCTGGTGAATAATGTCAGTAGCGTTAGGTAATTCTGAACTAAGGTATTATGGAAAAATGTGTCTAGCATTTTTAAAATAGGGATTATTTTTCAAATAGGAAATAAAAGCACAGCAATAAAGAGGAAAAATCCCATAAACCCCTGGATTGGACCCTGCTGCTGACTTTACAATAACAGGCTGTCTTTACACTAACATACAAAGTGTATTAAAATATTAATGTGGGATTAGGTGATACAAATAATAGGTCATGTTGAAAAAAGATCAGAGAGATTCCAGGACACGTCTATTGAATTTTTTGACTTAATAGCTTTGGCTGTAGTTTAAAAGCCTTAGCTGTGAGGTACAGACATATGTGGAAGATTTATTTTTGTGTTTTTATCTTAGGCATAATAATGATTCCTGTTGAAATCCTTGTAATACATATGAGTACTTTTTAAGATTTCAATAAATTTCTTATGATACAAAAATAAAATATCCATGTGTTTTAAACAAAAGAATATATTTTAATTTTAAATGTATCTTTTCTGAGTAAGTAAAGAAATTATGCTGATGCCAATCTTTTTCTCTTTCAAAAAATTTGATGATTCTTACTAATTCCACATGCCTTTCACTAGTAAGACAAATATCAATGCCTCAGAAATCCAAGGGAATAATTTCTTTGTTCTGCTAAAGTAACAATGTCAAGATGCTAACAGCTGGATAGGTAAAGAAAGATAATCAACAAATATTCTTCTTCTATAAGTTGCACTAAAGTATTTTGCGTAGGTGAATTTCTACTTCATTTAAAAAATATTTCTTTCTAATAACTGCCTCAAACCTGTTCAATTATCCACACCTTTCAAAAATCCAGTCCAATGGCTGTTTCTCTTCTCAATTTTTCCCTCTTTTCCAGCCTCAGTAAGAGAAACCAAACACTGCACTAAACATTTCTCCCTGTCACTCAGAGGAGGAACATGCTGAGAGGAAAAGCTGCGATACTGAAATACAGCAGCAATCAGTTTTATGTTCCTGCCTCAGCAACCTAGCATGCAGTGCTGCTCACTGACTTGGTGCTGCAATTTTGATTCCCCTTTGCCTGCCCACAGTAGCACTAGCTGGAACTAGCACAACCAGCTGCTACATGCAGATCTGCTTTTGAATGCATGGTGCACTGAGAAAATAAACGAAGCGACACTCTAAACTTTTTGGTCTATATGACCCAGAATGTGAAGCCCCAGCCATATTGATGCACTCACTGATTATGACATTTAAACTTTGCTGCCCCTCATCAGTCTCTGAACGGTCTATTTCCATGGGCATCCAAAAGGTGAAGAGCTGGGATGGATTCAGCTGTTCAAAATAGTTATTAGGATCTTGGAACTCCATGAAAACTGCCATAGTGCCCAACTGCTACAAACTATCACAGCATGCTCTGCAAACATTTCTTTTATTTCCATGTTAACTAGGTTTAACTGGTTGTCTACAAACTATTAACATCCTTGCAATTCTATCTGGACTTTGGGAGTCTTTTAACTCCCAAAACAACATCTCTGTGTTTAAAACCACATTAAGGAGTAAGCTGTGTGGATTTGGCAAATCTAGAACTAAGCTTGCATGGATGAGTTTGTTTTAGCCTGTTAACATAGACATATGAAATATTTTCACAGCTTTGTACACTGCTTGTGGTGTAAGACTTCATTTCAGCAGGGAATAAATGGGTGAGGTAATAAGCTGGTAAAATTGCAAGTTGGTTACCTAATTGGATTCAATGCATGGGCTACTCTCTTCAGCACGTCCCAAGGGCTTGATATCTTCTTTGCTTTTATAAGTACTTTTTATCAGTCTGCCAGTGTCCAATTTTATATATCTATGTTTTTCTTTGCTTCTGCCTTTCTGAAGTTCCTTGTCTATTGTAACAGCCTCATGAACTTATTCCAGTGCCTTTCACTAAGGCTCTTATTTAGAGAACAAGAGAGTCAGCCACCTTTGTGAATTTTCGTTTCTCCTGGAAGCTGTAGAGGTTCACAGATCAGAATATCTCTGATCAGCTCTCCTCGTCTTCAGACAGGGGACACTAAAGAAAAAACTTAGTCATGTTAACCTCCCAGAGACATAACACATAACTTATCTAGTAGGCAAAATCTTATAAAAATATAACTCCTGTTTTTGCGTTAAGTTTGCAGATTATATTTACCAGAAAAAAATGCATCTCTGAGTGGATTCCATTGCAAGGCTTTCTGAGTCAGCAGCTAAAATGCAGAGGTGCTGGAACTTCAGGCATCTTAATGTGAGCAAAACATATTTTGCTTGTGATTCATTTTGAGAAATAGCCAAGTTTTTTAAGCCAAAAATCTGCTTTAATCTACTTTCAAGATCAATTAAAAATGTGTCCTCAGGCAAACACATGGCATGGAAAATGTCTGCCTTGAGGAATTAAAATTTAGTAATTATAAGTAATGAGAAAGAGGATTAAAAATGGTGTATCTGAAGGCAGCTGTACAAATATTTCTACTTATGATGTTACACAATTCTTTCAGCAAGAAAAAGTCAGTATTGATACAAAAGACCCGATTGCACTGTTGTCTGTGCTGAATTCATGTCTCTCTCCTGTGTATGCATTTTGCATTAACACATTCAGTTAGATCTGGGAACTCACACTAAACCCACTGCCCACTGTGAAGTTTGTCTGTGTAAGCCCCATGTAATGCCTATGGGAAATAAAAGAAAGTGCAATCAGAGCTTCAAGTGTCAAGCTTTTGTCTCACAGGTTCTTGATTTCACCGTTTGTGTGTAAAAATTGAGAAAAATACGTAAAATTCTTGGCCAAAACTCACTTTTTCACACGCTAATGTTGGATAGCCAGTCATTGCCACTGATCAAAGTGTGCTGTATCTGAGTTCTGCCTGTGTCTTGTCTTGGAGGCCATTAACCATGTGATGCATACCTGATGACATATCCCTCCTCCACTGACTGACACAACAAGCAGATTTGGTGATTTTTAAAAATGGAAGAAAGATTTAAATGCCTCAGTGATTCGCAAATGTGAAGAAAGCAACTGTTGGAAAGGAACAGAAATATGTATTTTTCAGGTTAAAAATATTTTGCTTAGCTGCTGCCAGAAACACCTTGAGCTATGTAGTTTTTCACTTTTGAGTGGTCTCCTCAAGCAGGTTCCATGAGGTTTAATCTTTTCAGTGCCCAAAAGGAAATTGTTATGGAAACTGACAGAAGCTTGGGGGTCCTTTGCTATTTTGAGTGACAGAAACCACAGCTTCTCATCAAGCCATAGACAACAAAACCTACTAGGACTTGTAGGAGCGAGTACAAAGGAGGGCCATGAAGATCATCAGAAGGCTGGAGCACCTCTTCTATGAGGAAATGCTGAGAGAATTGGGATTGCTCAACCTGGAGAAGAGAAAGATTTGGGGTGAACTTATTGCAGCCTTTCAGTACCTACAAGAGAGCTGCAGAGGGACTTTTAACAAGGGGCTGTATGGATAGAACAAGGGAAAATGGCTTTAAATTGAAAGACCGTAAATCTATATTAGATAGAAGGAAAAATTCTTTACTGTGAGGGTAGTGAGACAGTGGGACAGATTGCCCAGAGAAACCATGGAAGCCCCATTGCTGGAAGCATTCAAATGTAGGTTGGATTGAGCTTTGAGCAACCTGGTCTAGTGAAAGGTGTCCCTTCCCAGTGCAGGAGGATTGGAATGCGGTGACCTTTAAGGCTGCTTGTAACCAAACCATTCTATGATTCTGTGATTCTGTGATTCTGTGATACTACTATAAAATGCAACAGCTGCAGCAGCAGCTTTCCAGTTGAGAGAAAAAAAATGAAGCAATTCAAGGGCATATTACTCTCTTCGTATTATCTACATAACTTATTGTAAGTATTCAGTGAAAACTGTGGAGAAAGCACACAGCCTCTATGGTTTTGTACATGTAATGTTATTTCCATGCATTTCCATAGCAAACCAGCCTCAGTTTCACAGCATACAAAATATATTTCTCCAGATGATGAAACTTTTGGGCTTCTGTTTGCTGGAGCCACTGGTGTACATCTGTCAGTAAGATAGACATCATCAAAGCACAGCTTTAATATAGGTCAACAACAACCTAATTTTGACTTATGCCTGTTAACACCTTCCCTGGCAATGCAAAATTTACTCTGGGGATAGCCAAAACTGGGTGTTATTCACAATTATATGAATAAGGTCAAACTATTCTGAGGGGGGCAAGAGAATTTAGCTTCCTGAAGAACTTCTGTTTGCCACCAAGGCCAGGGAACAGGGGCCACTTTGGCTTGCTGTCATAGACACTGCAGGGTAAGAAACTGAAGGCGAGCAGGAAATTTTGTGTTAACTGGTTTATGAAGAGAAGCACCAAAACTTCTGTCAGAAGCTGTCAGAATTCTCCATGCATGTAATAATTTAGTATTTGTTTCAAATCTCAAGAAATGCAAAACCTGGAACATGGTGGTATTGCTTTAGGCTAATGGTGCAGCTGGCCCTGTGCCATGCCTCAGGCAGAAACTGACAGTGGAAATGTGGGAAAGAGTGGAGGAACAGGCAAAGCAATGAGTGACCGAGGGACTGTCTGAGGCAGAACTGAGTGTTCAACCATGATAATCCTTCCACCACAGATCCCCAGTCACTTGTGTGATTCTTTTAGCAAGGTCACCACTTGATGTTACATAGAATGTCCTACAAAAATAAAACAACAAAAAAAAAATCTTTTGAAACTTCTTCAAAAGGAAACTTGCCAAGAATTAATAATCCTCTCCTGTTATTATTTGTATTAATATACTTACTTCTAGACCCCTTTATAAGGCTCAGACCAGAGGTATTCCCCCAGTAATTTCTATAACTCCCTCTGCAACCCTTCAAAAGTGGACATCGACTTTTGTACCACCTGCATTTTTATTGCACTCTGGATAACCTAGTTCATGCACAAACAACTTCATTCAAAGGTAAGCAGGTTTGGAGCCATAGCATTTTATTTTAATAATCCTAACACAAACTACAGATACTCAGGTCTCCTTTTTTTCTGCTGGATTCAAGCCATTTTCTATTGTTTAGGCTATGTGATCTGTGGAGCAAATGAGAGGTGACTTCTTATCTACAAGAAAAAGCTGTCTGATAAATCAAAAAGATGAATAATTTATAGCACAGGTGCAGAGAAAACAGCATTTCACACTGTTTTTCATACAAAATGTCACATGAATTCCAAATGGAACTTGTGTGCTTGAGACTAAATTCATTGGCAGAAATGAAAAGAGGAGGGAGGAGAAGTCTCAGTATTGTTGTGATTGTAGTTTACTCAAGGAAAGAGGTTATGATCCAGCTGTTCTTTTTTCTGTATTGACTTAAACAGAGAAATAAATTAAAACTACAAAAATCAATGCAAAGGAATACTTCTTATGAAACACAGTCAGACAGCATTGGTACTGCAAATAAGGCAGAGCTTGGGCAGTGTGGCTTTTTGTCCCCACACTCAATTTCAGTCTGGTTACCTGAAGACTATGAAGTTATTATTATGTTTTTTCATAATCAGACATTAAAAGGACCAGTAACTGGAGAAATGTGTTATAAAATATTATTGACACTGCTGTGGCCCCATGTTGCCAATTGATTTACATATAACCTCACAGAAGATGGCTTAAAGGCTCTCAGAAAATGGCTAAACAAGTTTAGTATGCAATGGGCAGACACACAATATCTTTCTGACATAAAAACAACAAAAAGCAGTAACAAAAACATCCCCAGGAAAGAGAAGCCCTGCACACTAACAATGCAGCAGGGAGAGTGCATACAAAACCAGAGGGACCTCCAGTGGCTCTGTGGAGCATTGGACAGGACACATCTTCCCTACTTCCTCCCTCCGTCCATGTAATAGTTACCAGTTTGGGCTGGATGTTTCAGTAAGCCTCTGAGTGCTGGGCATCTGAGCCAGTGTGACTTGGAGTCTCTTGTGTCTCCTTTATTAATAGACCCAAAGACAGTGATCTCATGTATTTCTATTGGATGTTCCACTCTTTGCCTCTGTCTCTTTCTTCTTGTTCATAGAATGACAGAAAAATTTGGGTTGAAAGGGACCTCTTAACATCACATAGCTCCTCTTTCTCTAGATCTAGTGATTTTACTAGATCTAGAGATCTAGTAAAAGATCTCTCAAAGGGCTCAAAGGCCCATGAGCCCTGACCAGTGATGGGGGATCCATAACTTCCATGGGCAGTCTGTTCCATTGTCTCACCACATTCACTGTAAAAAATTTCCTTCCTTATGTGCCATCTAAATCTGTTATCTTTCAGTTTAAGATCATCAGCCCTTTTCCTGTCACTACAGGCCTTGGTTAAGTCTTTCTTGAACTTCTTACAAGATCCTTTTATATAATAAAAGGCCCAAACAATATTTTATGGCAACAGTTCTTCCAATTTAACTTCATATTTGATTAATGAGACTACTTAAAGCCGAATGCTGTGCCTAATCCTGAAGGCTTCACATAGTTAAAATACACTAAGTATTTGGTAAAATAAAAGAGTCACTTTCACAGCTCCCAGTAGATGTAATTTTTTGTGTATGCTGTGTGTAATTTTTTGTGTATGTTTTTTGTGTATGCATGCAAAGTGAGTATGCTGCCTAATATTTGATTTATCTCTGCTGTAAACTTTGAAATCATGGGAAAATGTTGGCTAGAAAGCTGCAAGCATTTAGGAAAAACAGACTGTGGGAATTCTGTTCTTCCCAAATACCCAGGTCCTGCTTAGAAATATCTAAATATTTTGATATGTTACTGTGACTATTTCACAAGTATAATATACAGATAAACCAGTCATATATAATTAATTGAAAGCAAATAAAAAAGTTTTATTGAAAAACTTGAAGATTGAAATTGTTACTTTGTCATGATATTTAAAATACTTCTTTTAGTTCAATTTCACAGTTTCTGAGAGAAATTAGGAGCTCGTAGAAAAGCACAAAAATGAAATGTTTTTTCTACTCTTCATCAGCAGAGAGCACTGTTAGACAGCAACAATTCTCCAAACCCTCTCAAGCCACGCAGGCACTGAATCACTGTCTGAAGCCAGTGGTACAGCACCCTGGGCAACTAAGTCAAATTCAAAATGAGAGACAAAAAAAAGAATAGACTTAGCATCATATTTTAAAGAAGTATGAATGCATTTTCTCACAAGCTACTATTGTAGATGTGACATTAGTAATTGTGAACTCAGACAACTAAACATCTATTTGCATAAACTTCCAGGGAGGGAAAAGACAAAAAAACCTGTTCACAAAGAGGCACTTAGAACAAATCCAATGAACATGATGAAGCTGTACTCTAGTCCATATCAAGATGTTATCTGAAGATTAATAAGATGGGGTGAAATTAATTAAATTACAGTGGCAAAGGGAATTGAAAGAAAGTATGAAATGAATGGTGCACAGTAGTCATTACTGGCCATGTCTTGTGCTGGGTGGTGCACTATGCTGCTTAATTGATTCTCTGGGAGATGAGGGAAAATCTGACACCATTTATCCTACAGTTTTCATATGAAGAAGGATAAGACTATTTTGGACTAGTGAAGTCAAAGAGTAAAGCCAGTTCTTGTGGACATGAATACCCAAACCCATCATCAGGATCTGGCAATTGAGCTACATCAGTCACTTTCAAGAAACAACTTTATAGGTTATAAAATTTCCTATTGCATACACATATAAGTGCAAATTCATGTCAGACTTATACTAAACTGTAGTTTAAACCAAAAGAAAATTATTTGGCACCAGATAACAGCTTCCCCTCTTCCTTAGTATATCACTAATAGCATGTTTGTGCATTCGTATGGGATACATAGGCACAGGACAGTGTTTCTCTCTATTTAATGAGCTTTCTTATTGTAAAAACTAGAATTGACATCACAAATCAGACTGAAACTTTTGGATGCCTCCTAGTTGTCATAAAATGTAGAACTGCTGTTTGAGTAAGTGACAGCCACTTTCCAGAGTCCAGGTCAACTTGGATTTTCCTTAAGTTCACACTAAAAATACCGCATGCAAAAACTTGCCTTATGAGAAATAGTTTCTCAACAGTCAAATGTAATTAAGTACCCAATCAACATATCCAACCTTTCCTTCCCTCTGTTTTCTGTGTTCTTAAGCATTTTATGCAATATGATTAGACAGATGTGCAAACAAGAGTATCTCAAAATGTGAGGAAAAAGATTAATCACTTGTTCCAACCCTTGTTTAAATCAAGGGGAAAGCTTGCAGCATCTGGAGTGTTGTAGGGCACTTCCTCCAAAAAATCAGGAGTTTCAGATACACAACAAAATGCCCAAATTGAAAAGGAATTTAGGAATTTTTCATCTTGCTGACTTATTTCCCAGCTGCTTAACTGCAAAGTGCATTTTCTGAGCTATCTATTAGACACTGACAGATAAAGAGGACAGTACAATCTATTAACATAGTGGTCCAACTAGCATAGCAGTGACTGCATTCTAATGTTAACTTTAAACACTTTGAGGCTTTAGCACTTGAGGCTAAGTCTCAGACCCAGATCTGTCTTGCCAGGAGAGGAAGGATCCATCTGCTTGCACACATCCCTACCTGACATCTGCCTCACAGGGCTTACGGCACAGGACAGGACCTCACCACATTTGTGGTCTTGGCATTTGACCAGCAAACTCAGAGCTTCTTTATTTCCCTTAGGAGAGGATAGCTCATAATGGTGCTGTTTGTATGTGCTGGGCACCCAGATCCAGAATAATTGCTTCTCAAGTCAGCAGTGGTGAGATGAAGATCCCAGCAGAGCTTGACCCCAGATTCCATTGAAAAGTCTCTGGTGCTATTCTGGCAAGAGCCATGAGTGAAGCAGTCAGAGATTGTAGATTAATATATGCAAAACTGTGCTGCAGATAATGAGCTATCGTCATAAAATCCTCCACAGACATTTCAGAGAGATTTTTTTTCCAGAGTTTGTGCACAATATACCACTTGTTTAATTCACATAAGGAAACTTCTTGCGTGCACATTTGAAAAGCCTTTTACACTTGTCTGAGCTATAGAAAAACAACAAAAAAGGGCTTTCTTTTAAAGTGAAGACATGGTATTTTTACAGCATCTAAGAGGAAATGACCTTACCAGACCTTACCAGAGGGTATGGTCCCATCACCTGTGTAACACAATGGCGTTCTTGTGGAATTGGTTTATATGAGAGCAAATTTCAAAGCTGAAAAGGCAATGGCTATCTTCAAAAATCATAGTAAACCTCTCACTTAAATCTAGATATTTTGTTCCATTCCACTCACAAGCATAAGGAGCAGATCACTTCCTCAAGGACCTTCTCCAGCTGCATCTCTGAGGTTTGTACAACTGCTTTCCTCCTCATCATCTACTGACCAGTGCAGGGTGCCTACCATAGTGGTGAATGATTAGTACCTTGCAGTCACCATTTCATACCATTCTGCAGAGGTGTATATCAGCTGCACAAGATTCAGTGACAGAGTATCATCAGCCTGGGTTTTAAAATTTTCCATGCAGCTGAGCCAGACTGCTTCCCTGACCTTGTATTTCTCTCTCCCTCCTCTCTCTGCAGAGCGCCTGGTTCTTCACTGTCCCTGCCCGCAATCTTGCCACTGTTGGTGCCAGAGCCTTCCCAACTGCTGCTTCTGCCATCTGGAACAGCCTTCTTATATCTCACTGCTTCATTGCCCCTCTGTCTCTGTTCAAATCTCTATTCTTTCTTCCTCATCTATTGCTACATAATTTTTCTGTATTCCCCTGCTCTTACTTGCTTTTTAACCCTGTAATGCCCCTTAGGCTCCAGCTTGCTTAAAATATGCTAAAAGAAGAAACAGTTTACTCAATTATGCTTGATATTTACTCTGAAGCTAGGAGGGGTGGGATGGGGTGGGGGAGGAAAAAAAAAAAGGAAATAAATAGAGGTTAAGCTGTAAATAGAGAAAAACTAGAAAAATTCCGTGACCATAGTAGTACTCATTTTAAAAGGATTTCCCTTTTTGGTGGGGTGGTTCATTACAGGGCAGGTGGGAGTAGGGATGTCCAATCTTTCTGAAAGACTGTTCTGTATTAAATCCAGATAATTCCCTTTTCTACTTGGTCTGAGTAATCTTTGATAGCACAGTGTTCTCACTCATCCCAGGCCAGTGGTTGGAGAAGCAGGGTTCTAAGCAGCTACCTGGCATTTGTATGCCTTGGCTACTTTTCTTTGCCAGGATATAGGATTCTGAAACATGACCAGCAGGACAGAGAGCCAAAGCTCCTGAGAACATTCTTCCTCGCACTCACAGTAGCACTAAAAAAATGCAGAGAGCATTCTAGAACAGCTCTGTTCCTGCATTAGGATTTTGATTATAGGGAAACCTCTCTGCAACAAATATAATTATTATATGACAGTTTGGTGGTGATGTTTTTTCTCTCGCAAAGTCAATATCTGAATGTGTTAAATCCATGTATTGTTTATGTGGCTCATTTTATAGCTCATTTTATCAATACTTCTGACAAAGCCAGTTCCTATAATTATGTAGGTAACTGTGGAATTTACTGCCCGAGAGCCATATTAACCACCTCATAATTTTCCATGAAGAAAGGCTTGGAAACTGTTTGCAAAACTTTATATGGCACAGAATAGATAAGATTTTACTACTTCCACAACATATAGTTGTAGGATAGCATCAAACAGAAAGGTGCCTCCTATGGTTCTCTGTTTATGGTGGGACAGAAACACATTACAGTATGAGTTGTTGTCCCTGTCACTCCCTGATTGCCTGGATAAAGTGACCTGCCTCAGTTATACTCTGGCTGACAGACCTGTATATTTTCACAAATCTTTGGGTGAAAATCCAGTGCATACTATGGCCTCACACAGTCAGGGAATATTAAATCTCCCAGGTCCCAGTCTGAAATCCAATTTTTTCATCCAATATTCATAATGAGAAAGTTCAGTTTTTAAAAACTTATTTGTGAATTTACATTCACCACAAATATGAGACATATTTCGTTAGCATAGATATGTATAAAAGTTTTGCCAACTGCAGTGTTCCAGTCTGGGTTCTGTTCCAGTCTGGGTTCTGTATTTTTTTTTTTTTAATTTTTTGAGCAATGTATCTGAATAAAATTCTCATAGTTGAAGAGCAGATGCCAACTTATGCCTATATTCTTTTTCTGATCAAAATTGCTAGCTGTCTAGGCCACTATCACAGTTAGAAACACAAATCCAGTATTAGCTCCTAATACTTGCTCCTTAAATCATTACACATCATTGGTAATTTGCACTAATCTTTAGAAAATGCATGCACATTCAGTTACACAAATTGCACAGATTAATTAAGCTTCTTTCCTTAAAATATCACCATGTGTACCCTAAACAAGATATATTTTAGGTTTGGGAAGATTTATACTTAAAATATCCCATGGATTAGCTAATCACAAAGAAGTGAAAAAAAGCACTAATGTGTACAATAAAAATTAAAAGTTAAACTACTACTCACATAAATGAAAGATGGCTTTTTATTTATTGTCATTGTACCATTACTAACTACATAATTTCATCATATGAAGAGAAATGGAATAGGTTTTTAGCAGAACATGGTTGACACTGCTAATGATGGTATAAAAGCAAAAGAACATGGTGTAAGAAAGGAAGCTCTAATGCAAACACGTTGTGTCTAAACAGGAGCGGGATGAGCCATGGTGGCACACTCAGGGTTAACTCTCAAGCAGAGAAGCAGCAGGGAGGCCATATCTGCAATGCTATGGGACACACACATGGGAGGAAGCCAAGAAGGAAGCTGAAGGCTGCTCAAACTAGACTTGCAGGGGACACAGATAGAGAGGAAAACAAATGAGGAAAAAAGATCATTACTCACAGGTAGTTCTGAACTGATGAGACATAATAACATCTCCCAGGTGATTGGGTACCACACACTAACACAGGCCCCATTGAATCTGATGGTGACATATCAAATGTGTCATACTTAGCTGTCACTAGGAATGGAGCATGTGTTTCTGTCTTTGCCTTCACTATCTTAATCATGTGTATACGTGTCAATGGGCAGTTCCAGCTTCTTAAACCTCCTGCTAACCTGTTCCCCTTCCATACATTTAAGATGGGAGACAAGTGGCTGAGAATCGTTCCTCACAGTGCCACATTCTCTGCCTCACTACAGCTTAGTGACATCTGCAAATATATGACACTCTTGCAAAAAACTTAGCAATGAACTAAAAAAATAACAGATTGTTGAAAAAAATGAGCTTGTTTAATACTGCCTTGATCAAAGTCAATGCCTAGGAAATAAAAGGATTTTTCAGAGAATCAATCCTCAGTCTTTTTAAGTGTCTGTGTTGGATCAAAAAAGCATGCAGCAATCTTTGCAGCTTTTTTTTTTTTTTTTTTTTCCGAATGTTGGTGAGGGTTCAGTTGCAGCACTCTCTATATGTTTGCACTTGTTCCCAAAGTCTACTTTTCAGCTGATTGCACCTCCCTTGTTGAAAGGGTCCCAGAATTAATTATTTTGTCTCTATCTATAGAGTTGTCTAGCTCTAGAGTTTTCTAGACTTTAAGAGGGTTGTTAGCTTAAAAAAGATAACCAGACCTAGACAGGTAGTAATAAAAAGACATAAATATTCAGGAGGCAATTTAGTTTCAAGCTCAGTAATGGGACATGGGCCACTATATACATAGATATTTGCTAGAAAAGGAACCTAAATCCTTAAAAAAATAAAAATCAAAATCACTGAGTATTCTTCAGACAGAAATATTTTCAGTCATCTTCATAGTGCAAGTTAGACTGGAAAGACTGCAGCAGAAAGTTCTATAGCTCATTTGCTTGATGCTCCCAGTACCAATTTAATGTCACCTTTAAGTCACTAATTGTACAAAACATTACCCAAGTAATTTGGTCCTGAATTTTCAAATTAAAGGGTTTTGAGAGGTTTATTTTTTGTTTGCTTGTTTTTGGTTTGGGTTGGTTTTGGCTTTGTTTTTTTTAAGTGTTTCAATTCAGGAATCTGTCTCATAAATGTTGGAATACAGCTACACAAACATTAGCACAAAGGAGGTTTATCTGTATATTTTTTTGTTAAGTGTTAAGTGATCTATATACATCTGCATGCTTTTTTCCCACAATACAAAAGCAGTTATTCTCTTGCTGAATGTGAAGTATTCTACCTTACAATTTAGTTTTCAGAAAGATCATGAAACCGCAGTTGTTTTCATTTGATGATTCAGAGAAAACATACACTCACAATTGTTGCTAAAGGGCCACTCTGCAGCAGGCACTGATTTCAGTAATTTTAAACAAATTTTGCCCTTGTCACTTTAGTGAGTGAAAATTTTGTCTTGCTCTATTCTAAAATATAATTGACCTGGCTTTTTCTTGCCTTAAAAGAAAATGTTTTTCATCTATTAGTTAAATATGAAGTTGCATTCCATTTTTTATTTTATTAGGCTGAATGTCTAAAAATTTCTCAGTTCACAGTTTTCTTACAATTCAGTAAGTAATAAATCCCTTTTTCTTTGATATTTACAAAATCCTTCGGTCTAATTAGATAGCTCCAGAATCAATATGAAGAATGAAATGGAGGATAGCCAGAAATCTGATTTTGTTTCATCACGGAGATGTAATTTACCAACATGAAATAGAGATTTAAAAAAAGAACAAAAGGTTTTTCACTACAAGCATTCTCTATCAATGAGCATTATCTGCATGGAGTTCAAACTCTACAGAAAAGCTGGCCTCACACAGTAATTGTGACCTTCAACACCATCCATCTGCTACAGTGTAAATTAGAAACTACTAACCAAAAGATCCAGCTTTCCACTGATGAGATAATTTTGATATCTTCAGTTCTAAACATTTCTTCTGCACTCTTTGGTTCTAATTAATTATATCAAGGAAAAAAAAATCACAGGCATGACAGATGCTTTTTTCCCATTTCTATTGCTGCACTATAACAGCTCTTTTCAAAATGGGGAAATTTTAACACCTCTGTGAATGGGAACAAGTCAGTAAAACTAGATAAAACAAGTGGCATGGAGACAGAAATGCAGGTGCTCAGCACACACAGAAGGTGCAAGGCAAGACTTCCAGGAATCAAAAATTTTGAAATTTTGGGTGCCTTTGTCTTGAAGAATCTCATGAAACGTCTTGCATTTCTTTGGGAAAGGTTTAACAGATGTACATTACCTGTTATAGATACTTTATGGGAGTCAGTGAGAGCACAAATCTGTTCTGCATTGGTGGTTTTTATGGACAGCAATGGCACTGTGCAAATTTAGGCATTATAAATATTCCTATGTCTCTTCCATGTTTCATATCTTTTCAACAAAAGTTTCTGACCACAGAATAATAGTGTAGTGAGGTAAGTACCTTGCGTTACTAAAAAGGGGATGTTTTGTCACCAAACAAGCCCTGCTGAGAACAGTTAAAATGCAATTGACTTTTCATGTTTACTTCCTAGAAGTTTATAAATTTAGCAAAAAAAGTTGTGACAAAAGTACCCAGCTTCTTTGACTCAACACCACGTACACAGAGATTACTGGTACAATGCTTTAAATAACATTTACTTACATGACTATGGTGTCCTGAGATACACTGAGGGCTCCAGACAGACAATTTCAAAAGAAAAGTCCAGATGGTGCAACTGATCTAACTGGCCATAAAGCCTTTCTTGAAGCATTTTGCTCTAAGTAAAGAAAATTAACAAACCCCCAGTTGAGTCTGCTTTTAAGGGTCTCATTCTTGGTAATTAAAGAACCATTGCCACACTGATAAGTGACAGCAATCATAGCATTGCAAACAAAGCATCCTGGACTACAGTGAAACACACTGAAAAGGGAACAACAGGCATATTGGGAGATGATGATGTAACAGAACACATGCCCACTTGCTCAATAACTTGCCTTGGTTTGTGTGTTTGTTTTGAAAGAGGATCTAAATTTCTGAGATATAGTCACATTTGAAAGCCACTCATCATAAATAGTAAAGGAAATATTCCCTTTGCACAGTTTTAGAGTAATGATGGATTTCCATACATAGAATTCACTATGTAGTAAAGTTAATGTGGGTTTTAAATGGATGGTTTTGAGTACTGAGACAGTGTTGAGGAGTTCTGTCTTGTCATACATTTGTTTGGATGTAGGTAATTAGCTGCTCCACTAATTCCCTAGTCATGTATAAAGAATCTCCTTTTCTTAAATGTTTGAGACCAGCTATTCACTTACTGAAGACCTATGATACAGAGACAGTTTATTTGGTTTAGAATCTCAATCAAAACAATGCTATTATTTCAGTGTGTGTTTTGCTTGAGTAAAAGTACCTGGTATTTGTTATTCTGTAGGGAAATGTTGGCAAGGGAAGACAATAGAGCTTGAAGACTCAATTGCAACACTGATGTTATTGCAATGTCTGTTGCTCTCAGCAACATACAGTGGAGTTTTCCTTCAATAAAAGAGTATATAAAACAATCAATTTCTGTCATTTAGTTATTATATCAGATTATAAATCAGAATTAATGTGAACGACAGACTTAATATCTCTGCTTATAAATTTGAAGTGGCAATTTAGAATTAAAACATTGCTTGGTAGACTAGATCTGTGAATGGCTCTTCAGCTCACATTTAGTAATTTGGATTACAGAACCTAATCAGCACTTTAATAATTTATTGGAATTACTCAATAATGAAAAAGGCACGGAGAGGGAAGGGGTGCATTATCAACCTATATTAAGTGAAAGCATTAGTAATTGCCCTGACCCAGTAACTTTTTATTTTCTACTGCGATAAATACATTTTCTTTCATTAGTATTCTATGTCAAAACTTATCAGTATGACTTTCATTCTCACTGTTTGAAGTCATTTCTTGTTAAAGATGTGCACAATGACATTTTTCATACAGCAACGAGCTATCTAACTGACTTTGCCACCATTTTATGTTTCCTATTCCACATGATCCACTTTGTTGGCATCAGTGTAAAATATCACAGTTGAAGGTTATCACTGGAACCATACCTAATTCATCATAACTGGTTTGATAAAGTATCAAAGTCGCACTTGGTACATGTCTTGTTTTTTCACAGTAGTATACAGACACATAAATCTTTCAAGATTATTTCTAACAAACAACTCCATCTTGTTGCCAAGTCTTTTGAATCCTATGTTTCGGTACTTCCAGGTCTGCAAGTATCACTAAAAGAGAAAGGAGTAAATGGAAAGTAAATCACTGAAAATTAAATCACTGGAATAAGAAATAAATTTGGATTTCAGAGCTGCAGAGAGTTGGAATATTTATGATCTTGGTAACTATTGGCCCAGTATAAAACTTTAGCTTACAGAATTTAGAATACCTTGGAATAACTGGGGGGCTTATTGTCAAATTTACAAACATTTCTGTCTCAGTCAACAGAAATGTTTACTTACAGATGTGGGTAAACTGATATGCTTAATACAAAAGTCTTATTTTTGAAACTGCCAATGAATGAAAACATTGTAGTACCACTGAGCAAGATAGAAGTCTGTGAAAAAGATTTTTCTCAAAATGTAGTAACTCCTTCACCATTTCAGATGGCAATCTAATTAGACACTTCCATATGCAGTAGTATAAATTTAACCTGAACCTGAAAACTAAACTCATGCGACATCTGTGTTAATTATACTCTGACAATTATTCAGTTAGTAAACAGAAGCAAGCAAATTAGTTAAGGAAAAGCATGACAAGAATTGCACTCAGTGAAATTCACTGCGAATAAAACATTTTAAATCAGATGTAGGTTTATAACTTGTACTGCTAATATGGCTAATATGTCATGTTATATAGATAAGAAAGTAATTTTAATGTCTTAATTGGATACTTAGATTATATCAAACATCTCACAAAGTGGAAAACATTGTTTAAAGGATTGTAACTGTAGTTATGTAGATTGCATTGCTGATATCATAGTGTTTTCGTTTCCTGGTTTCTTATAAATATATTTTAATCATAGTATACAAAGTAAACCTAATAGATGGTAGAGGTTCCCATGTTTCTACTAATATGAATTTCATGCTCAATAAGAAACATAACTGAACCTATGAACCCTTGTCACCAAATTTCATAAGCCTGGGCCATGTTGTATGTTTAAATTTAAACAAACAAACAAATCCCATCACCCAGTCAATCAACTATTCAGCCCATTTGATATGTTTCATATCGTGCATTTTAAGCTTTGTCAAAATATAAAATGGAAATCAACACTAGAAGATAATTTTTTTGGAACTTTCCCAACATACTGGAAAACTGGATATGTTAGCAGGGAAGAGTTATGCCAACATGAGAAAAAGCTTATCTGTTCATGGTTTCAGAGTTTGATAACACTTAATTTCCAAAACTAGAAAGTGTTTTGAGAAAAAAATCTTAGCACAAATACTGCCCAAAATACATTTATGTCCTTACAGAGATGGTATAGTCATTACACAGATATTTTAGTCATTATAAAAGTGGCATGTAGGAGGCAGTGAAGGACAGAGGATGTGCCGTGAAAGTCAAACCTTAAGAGAATTCACCTGCCAAAACGTGGTCATTTTGTACTGTACCATAACAGATATTAATCTGGAGGTTTGTAAACTCTCCAAACCTATGTGAATTTTTCTGCAATGAATTCTTCGCCAAATGTGAAACTTTTCAAATCACAGAAATCCTGGAAATCTTCAAAATAAATTGTTGCAACCACTCATTTTAAAAATGGATCAAAATGTGATGTTTCATTTGTATATTTGCAGCAGTAGCTGAATGGTTTCAAAAAGCAAAACAAACATTAAAACCAACCAGAAATCAGTCTGAAGCTGATGCCTACTCCTGAAAAATTTATCCAATGCAACTAAACCCATTCGAAAGTGTTAGACTTTAAGTGGTGCTCTAAATTTTGCCTATATTTTGCTTATATTTGCCTATATTTGGATTTGGTTATGGGGTTCCTTGCATAATACAGCAACAGTTGCAGCTGGGAAATCTGTGACTTCCCCAGGCCTCTTTAACAGAGTTGTAATCTACATTATCATTGTGATCAAATGCAAAAATGCCATCTCAGCCCCTTGTTGCACTCAGGGAGTGCCTCTGAATTACCCTGACTCTAATGGCCATTATTAAGCCTGGAGGAGACTGTTTTGGAAAGAGTCAGTGACAGAACCTGGCTTCTGCTAAGGAGAGACAGGTAAGCTTTAGGGACTTAAAAAAAGTCTGAATGGAACAAGTATGAGTAAACAATAAATTCTTGCAAACTATTTACTTATTGTTTTCCCCTGATGCCAAAAATTCCAGGTAAAGTCTTCTTTGATAGCCCTGGACATCTTGAAAAAGCTGGGAGAACAATAAGGAAAGCTTAAGAAGGTGAACAGAACAGCTTTCCAATACACAGTTTGGGAAGTTTGGGCAGAAGCTGATGTATGAAAGTGAGAAAGGAAACAGAGGTACTCCATCTCCAAAATGACGATTTCAATCTGGGTGGAGATGTAGGCTTTCCTTGACACTGCCCCATGTACACACTGAGGTGGAGCACATGTGTCAGAACAACTGGAAATCCAGATTCCTTCATCATGAGTGACCTAACTGGAGCATTTCATATTTTCCCTCTGGACAGCAAATGTGCATCTTTCCTTTGAAATCAAAGCAAGGCAGAGGTAGGTGCCTGCCAAGGTCATGCTTTGATATCTGAAGTGGAAGCACCTACTGGTGTGCTCAGAGAGGCTGTGGTGCAGCTTTGTTGGATCGAACAGAGAATGGGAAAAACATGCTACAGAACTGCTATAGGACACTGGGAAATGATTCTGTTTCTTACAGCCTGAGAACATGATGAGAAATTTGGAGTTGTATGTGTTTCCAAGTGAAATCTAATTTTCTTTGAATGAGCGTGCTCTTTGAGAAATGAGCCCTTATTTATGCAAATTGCTTTTAAATGAGAATATTTAACGAAAGGATTTGATCCCCACATAATGAAAGTGCTTATAAATGTGCACCTAGACAACACAGGCAGTCTTGCTGTTATTCAGGCCCTTATTCTAAGGGGTTTTTTTTCCCTCTTTAACAAAGTTTAGACTACATACTTTTAATTAGAATGAAACATAGTTAGATGAAGGATATTTTTAACTCAACTGTTTTTTGGGTATCCTTATAAATCTAAGAAGGGGTTACTAGACTGACAGGTGGCAGCATGGCCCAGTGGATGTTAAATTGCTTAGAAACATTTGGGCTTTTCATGTTTTAAAAGAAAGAAAAGGTTCCAACCTTTCTTTGTTTATATGTCACTCAGAAATGTTTGGTTGTAAAAGTTCTGACCTTGTTCTACACCTAATACTCCAAGGGGGCTAGTGCATAGGGCATATTTGAATAGATTTGGTTAGGAAAATACAAAAATTAAATTTTGATCTCTTAATATTCAATTATGCTCAAACTATGCTGAAGGAAATTTCAAGGAGGTTGTAAGTTCTTTTGGCATGCTAATGTAACAGATGCGAAAGCATGAATTAACTGCTACAATGGAGCGCTGCCGGCAGGTACTGATTTGTAAGCTGATCCGAACTCTTGAAGGTAATTGAGGAATGACTTAGAAATGACTTCACACTGAAAGTAGAGAGATATTTTTCTGCCCTTAATCCTGTCAAAAACTTTCTCAGAACTCTTATTTTGTGTTGGAAACTGCTGCTGCCAAGAGAATAATTTTTCTAAAAGTATTTCCATGCCCTTCCTGACTGCAGTGCTGCATAAATGGTCACACAAGTGCTGCTTTGTGGTCACACAAGGGAGAGAAGGTGTGAAGATGGGAGCAAGTGCCTGAAGATGGAGATGCTTCTTTTGTTCACAGTTTAGGCTGGCTTCTGGCATCCTTAGACTTATTGTGAAACTCTACAGTGTTTAGGGATTTTGCCAATAGCTCTCCATTTAGGACCACTGAACACCTTGTCACAAGCGTTTTAGGCTACTTTTCAAACTGAACACAAAGCAACTCATTATTTTTTTACAGAATTACAGAACTACAGAATAGCTGAAGTTGAAATAGACTTCTGGAGGTCACCATGTTCAAAGCCTGTTCAGTCTGGGGCACCTGGCTGACCAGTATGATGTTCAGATAGCTTTTGAATATATATATATAGTTCAAACTGGGGACTCTACAATATCCCCAGACAACCTATGCTACTGCTTAATCACCCAAAAATTGTTTCCTCGTATTCAGAGGCAGCTTCCTATCTTTCAGGTTGTGCCCATTGCATCTTTCCTGCCATTTGGCATCATGAAAAAGAGACTGTCTCCATCTTTGCATCTCCCTTCAGGTATTTATGCATTTTTATTTGTCTTGCTGAACAATCTTGTCAGGTATTTTTCTTGTTGACCCATCTTTTTTCGCACAGTTAAAGCTGAACCCTGTGACCATCTCTGCTGTTCTGGTCTTAGTGTGCCCCTAAGGCATGATGTGAGACTTCTCACAGCCTTGTTCTTTTCACCACAAAGCTGTTTTATCATGAATATAGACAGTTCTCTTGATACTTGCTCTGCTGCAATTGAAGACTAGTGATTGACAGCGATGGAACTGAGTTAATATGTGACTAAAGAGGTCAGATATCCCTGGCAGATGTGAGACATTGATCTTGACAAAGTGCCAGCATTGGCCCAAGTCCTAAAAGCAGAATAAAGAGAGAGATAGTGTGCCTCAGTTTGGTTGGACATCCTTCATTTTAGGAGCCAAAGAGTTATTCACAGGCAAATAAATAAGGTTTTAATCTGTTTATTCTGTGTGATAGAAATGACGGGAGGTAGTGATATCTAGAAATGACTGGAGAAGCCATTCCACACAATCTCAGACATAAAATCCTTTAGTTTATTAGACTAATCTGATTTTCAAAAGTGCTTATTATTTTCCTAGTCCTTCCTATTCTGTTCAAGTCAACAGTCAACAATCTCCTTGATTTACCTAGCAGGATAGTAGGGCCTTCACAGTGTCCTTTCTCAAGTTTCTTATCCTCAAAATCATGTTTTGTTTAGGATTGCAGTGTGAAAAAAAGAATAACAGCCTTACTTCAGTGATGGTAAAAGCTACTTTACTGGTCCCAACTTCCTTTCATTGACTCCAAAACATCGTTCCTTGCCTCTAACTTGTGTCCCTTAGTCTGACTAACTATGGCCAAAAATGAAATTCTGGTAATGTGTTCCATGATCCTCTTTTAGCACCATTATTTGTCACTGCTGACAATATCCATTTTTTTTACTTCAATCAATCCAACTCATCTATAGTCTCTTCCCTCTGGTTCAGCTCTTCTGCCTTGCTACCTTTATACCTAACATGTGATATCTTCTTCTCCTTCATTCATTTCCCACTTCCATCTTAGTCCATCACCCCTTACTTTGATTACCTCTCTCATTCACCAGCGTGCACAGCTTTCTACATTTTAGAAGTGCAATTTTTATCTGCTGCCACTGCATCAGATAAAAGCAGGAATGAGGTCAGCAGCTGAACTGCTGTATCCTGTCACTAAATCACTCGTGTACCTAATTTTCCCTTCTTGAGATATCAGAAGGGTAGGAACTGGAGCTGAAGTGCCATTCAGACTTCCATGGCAACCTCTAATAATTTTAATTGTTTTTGCTTTGTTTTGCATTGAATGTTGGAGGATTTTGCTATTTTCTTTTAAGCAGCTGAAAGGAGAAAGATCCAGATCTTTTATTTTTCTGATACAATAACAATTTATGCCAATCGCTAAACTCTTGAAAACAGGAGTTTACAATGAAAGCACTAACAGATGCTTAGTGGTA
The DNA here is from genome assembly GCA_013397555.1 of Urocynchramus pylzowi. NCBI lineage: Eukaryota > Metazoa > Chordata > Aves > Passeriformes > Fringillidae > Urocynchramus > Urocynchramus pylzowi. The sequence goes on along the minus strand of VZRH01005577.1, from coordinate 426,855 downwards.
GAAAGCAGAGGAGTGGTTGCCATGGAATCAGGGCAACTGGCAGGGAAGGTAGCTCACTTTTTAAACTTCCTGGCAGCGGACATGTGGAACCAGCAAGTGGACAGCAATGCTGGCAGACATTTATCTCTGCACAGCACTTTGAAGGGCTGCATGGAGGCTAGTGCTGTGACCCAGCACTGGAAAGTGGGATAGCCAGGTATTCAACAGCAAGGGGGTCAGGGTGGAGCAGGGAGGTGGATGATGAACAAACGTCTGGATTTCACGCAGTTTATGTATTTGTGGTTTAAAGGGACCAAGTCCTGCTCTTCCTCGCCCCACAGAGCAAGTGCTAAAGCAAGCAGAAGGATTGTTTATATTTTCTGACAGATGAAATAAATAATCTACTCTCTATCCAGCAGAAGCATAATGTTGATGCTGTCAGCAAAACAACAGCTGAGTGAGGGGCTAGAAGTCTTCTTCACATAAAGTTCTTTCTAGAAAACATTTCTGTAATAATAATTTTTCACTATAAAAAAGTGTTTCATTAAACCAGTCATTTTATGTTATTTTGAAAGCAAACTACATCCAACATAGCTGAAAGCCTGGTGGGTAAGATATTTCTATGAGATGTGAGAAACAGTGGGTCTAGTTCCTGACTGGGAGAAGGCAGAGCAGGAACCTGAAATTTATATTTCACATCTCAGCAGTGTGCCTTTACCCAGGGGCTTGAGGGTCAGCCCCTCCCATCACTGCTGTCATGGAATATAGGACACCCAAAATAATTTGTGTGGGAGAAAGAGCTGAGATGATGAAATTTCACTCAAATGAAAGCCACTTTATTGAAACTGAGCATGGAAAAACAACTTTATAAAACAAGATATGGAAATTCTGTTAGTTCCAGATAATAAAAAAGGTCAGTTGTTATTCACTCATTCCTGGGACTACAAACAGAAAACTTTTGAGCACAACCTTTTTCATGCCTTGAAAGGAGAAACTTTCTTGTTTCTCCTTTTAGAGGAGTAGATAAATGGAGATGTTAAGAAAACAGTAGGAGCCTTTGATTCAAGAGAAGATTATTATCAAATCTGGTCACTGCCAATACAATTGAGAACTTTTCTACTACAAACTTAGAATTCATGAGTGAACATTACACAGAAAATACATATTCATACAACTCCACTTTTTTTTGTGAACAGCTCAGAAGAATTCTGCCACTTCTGACTAGAATATGGTATACACTACAAGAATTACCAAGAAATTCTAAACAATTACATATTTTCTATAGATGCCATTCTAATTTGCCTATCAATTCATTAAAAATATAATAAAATGTCACAGAATTTTTTTCTTTTTTTATAAAATACAACTGGTTTAACTTAATTTGATCCTACAAAGAAGTTTTATTAAACAACATTTAACAGAGTTTTGAAATGAAAAATAGATCTATCTTTTGATAGAACCAATATTCGAGCCAGGTATTGGCCTCTGATATATAGTATTCAAAAGTAATCTTATTTTCCCATATTAACGTTCTTTTCAGACTCATTCTGCTGTTGGCCTGAAATTTCTATTTTAATTAGTTTCTTGGCATGTTTAAAAGTAAAACTTCCTTAATTTTATACAGGATTTTTCTGCACACTTTTCTCCAAAAACCTTTTGTTTTCTGTGCCTGGTTTTAAATTATAATTCTCAACCATGACTAGCTCTTCTAGCTAGTAGCTGGCAAACTCTTTGTTTATGTTCATAATATTTCAATTTGTCTTCATGTTTAGTAGTTTTTTATCCACATAAGCAGTATAAAGCTGTCAGACCTGCTTACATTCTGTAGAGATCTGGATGGAAGTTCATTAGACTTACATATAATATCAGGGCCAAATAAGAGAGAAATTAAAAATCATGAAGAGGAGAAGCCAGCATGTGGCAGACAAACCACTACAGCCTTGTTCCAGCTCATCAAAAAGACCCTTAGTGTTGGCAGACCCATCTGAGTGGCAGCAGAATGACATCTTTCAACAGCCAGCAGCCAGAACATTTGTGCCAAAACCCAACAAAATACTTGTATTCACAAGCCATCCTTTTTAACATCCTCCTTGTGTGTCTACCAAATAACAAGCAATAATGAATATTTAGTATCTTTTATCTTCCAATTTGCAGTAGTTTTGTCTCACCAATTCTCCCATAGAAATCTGACCATGTCAATGGAAAATGTGACTCTATAAGCAGAGGGAACATGTCAGGTCTTATCTTACAAGAAAGAAAACAAAATAAAATAGTGAAATTGTATGATGCATGCAAAACTGAACTCATGGTATTTTTAAAATCACGTTCTCCATCTTTCATTGTATTCCTGAATCTCTTCTAGAATTGCAATAGAATGTCTTCAGTCCAGTTCTTTATGGGTCAGAGTACACATGTGTACACAAGGTTCCTACATAAATGTATGTAAAGTTTCATGATCAGACTGTCAGACTGGTCTTTGGGAGATAAATTGTGCTACTTCTTACCCGTGAAGAAAGCTGTTTTTATTTGCCTTTTCTGATAACTTAGTGGGTTTACAATATATTGGAGTGATGTGCCCTTTACTTACCATACTTAATTTTGCCCTTCACCCTCCCCCTCAAGCCCAGTGTTAAATGCACATTTCCAGATTTCTAACAGCAGCTGCTCAAATACTCCTACAAAACTCATGCCTTCCAGGGAACCTGTGAATCTACAACAGGACAGCAAATGATCAGAATGCAGGGTTGCTACTTGGGGGGAAAATTTGGGCTTCTTAAGCAAATCCCAGAATCCTAAAATCAGAGAGAAAGTTGCTTTGATCTGGGCTTTCCTTGGTTGGTCCTGAAGGCTCTACCTAAACTAAATATACAACTTCAGTGAACATAGTAAATTCTGAATATGACATAAACAATAATTCGTGGTGTCTCATGGACTAAAATATTTTTATAAAGCCTAGAATGATGTATATCTATGTTTTGCAGTGGCAAGCACATTGTTGTTTCAGTGCTGTACACTTAACATATTCTTTTTCAATATGACCTGTATTTTCCAGACTGTTTCTGCTGTTTCTGAAGATCACTTCTGTTACATTTGAATACATTCCTCTGTAGTCTCTTCTCCATGTTTAATCAGTGTATTTTCTATTTTATGGTCTCATATGCTAGGAGAACATTCAGCTTATACTCATGAAACAGCTCTTGAACAACTGATAATTGTGTCCTTAATATTTTTATCCACCTCTTTTGGCATACACGCTCCAGTTGTTCAGGCTTTGCTGTTTTTGCCTGACTTTCTTAAGACAGTGGTTTGCAAAATGGTATCAAGGGTCTCCTTGAAGAGGATATTTAATGTGGTGTGTCCTTGAGGCTACTCCAACGCTGCTTGGTCCTGCCCAGCAGTGAGACTCCCTAATCTTGCCCAGGGCTCAGGACCCCATCTTGGCCCCCCTGGCCACCAGCCTCTGGCCCAGAGGCACCCCAGGATGGCACATGCCCAGCTCCTACAGCCCTGCCCTGCCTAGACATGGGTTCTGCTGATTTAGGCCAGCCTGCATTCCTATGTCCCTGCCACAGGCCTGCTCCTATCCCCAGGGAGATGCCGGATGCCCAGGTCTGGGGCTGTCCCAGTGCCCCCTGTCTTCCCTGCTTCCACCTGGGAATGTGGGATGGGCCCCTTCCTTCATGGGGGTCCCCATGGGTAGTCCTCATTATGGGTAGTCCCCATTATGGGTGGTCCCCATTATGGGTATTCCCCATGGACCCTGGCCCACAGAGCCACTGGCCCTCAGAGAGAGTGGTGGGTGTGATGCCCTCTTTCACTTTCTTTAAAGACTGGCATTTCTTTGACAGCTCTCACATTCCCTGTGCTAGTTCTAAAAAACATAATAATGGTTTTGAGGTTGCCTCAGGCACATTTTTTAAGTACCTGGGAATAAATTTTAGCAGACACAGTTGATTGGAAAGCATTCAACATAGTATTCCACAACATTTTCTTTTTTTTTTTTTTTTTTTTTTTTTTTTTTTTTTTAATTATTATGTTTATTGCATTTTATCCTTTGCTGGTAGTTGACTATGTTCAAGTTAAAATTTTTAACGAAGATAACCACTAAAAGACATTAAACATTTTGACTTCTGTCATCTGTTTGGATCTTTGTTTTATGTGTCAAAGGATTTCCATCTCTTCTGAGTCACAGTGGATCAATACCAACCAGAAGGAAAGGAGAAAAATCTCTTAGAACAAGGTAGAGCATCTAATGACTGGGCATTAGTGAGTGAGGGCATGGGTCTGAATTGCTCCTTCATAAAAGGATAGAGATAATAACTGACTTTGGGTGCCTTCACAAACATTAGTCTTCCTTCTTTTTCCTGTGTCTTCCATTCATACACAGGAGATTCCCATGCCTGGTTCTTATTTTCAAATTCTTTTTACATAGTTCACAATTTGGTGATTCACACATAAAATGTCATGATCAACATTTAGTATACGTAACTCCTCCTAAACTGATTCAGCGCTCAGCTGTGTTGGATACTTCAGCAGAAAAATAATCTGAAATAAAGTGAAATTTTGATGCAAAGTGTCTTTTTAATATTTAATTGTATGAAGAGCTCCATGAGGGTCTGACCATCACAAAGAGGAAGATGGTACCACGAAAACAAAACAGCAGCATTACTGAGATGAATGATATGGATTGTCTAAGAAAGAACTGCAACAATCTCTGAGTATTTATTATTTAAAAAGAATACAATGCAGTTGAAGTAATATTCATATTTCAAATTGAAATTGAATGTTTTTCAATTATTTGAGATTCAGGTATAATTCTTGGATTGAAAATGGATCTTTTTATCTTTTTTGAGGAGGTGTCTAGAATTTCACCTAAATAAAACAAGTAAAAGGAGCAACTTTGAATTATCTTGAAGCTTAAGAGATAGTTTCTCTCCAAATGCAGCTACATCACATAGATTTCATAAGATGCTGTGGCCAAATAGTAAGAAGTCTCATTAATATTCTGTATTTCGAGGCCTTATGTGTTTGCAATGTAAGCAATTAAAATGTTTAAATAACTTTAATATTAGGACAGAAACTGGTGAAATCAAAGGATTGCAAAGTCAAAGATGACTCTCTTTTATCTTTAATTTTTTCTTTCTTCTTTTAAGTACAACCTTAGCTCATTAAAGGGATTAATACACTCCAGGCATATGGCATTATTTGTGACTCATACCCTTCCCATGTCAATGGAGAGATGAGCATTGGCTTCATTAGACTTCAGGTCAGAGCCTGCATACCATATAAACTGTTTGAATACATATCTCTAAGATATTCTTACAGCTTTCCTGTCCCTTAGTGGGAGTGGATTTGCAAGGATAACTGTAAAGCAATATATAGGTGTTTCCATTAGCTCTGGCTAGTCCTGTGTGCAGTAGTGTATTCCATGGTGGAGCGTAGCCTTCTACATTTAGTTTGGGGTTGTATTGACTACAGGTTCCCCATGTCTGTTATCTCATGCAACACTGAGCAAAACACTCAAGATACCCAAAATATGGGGATGTGTTTTATGGCACTTTAAACAGTTTTTCCTTCATTTTTCATTTGGCCTTTTATCACTTGATATTCATTGTTCACTTAGTCTTCACCAGAGAAGCTGTTTTAGTTCCTAAGAAGTAAGTTCAGTTGTGTCTATCAAGAGGAAAGATGTGGCAATATATGGTTTTGTGTGAGACAATGTGAGGAAATTAAAGAGAGGATTAGAAGACACCCTAAAAAGGTTTTCGAACAGAAGTGTGACAAATGGAAAAGAAATGGTCCACAGTTGGTTCATGATAAGTCTCTCTTCTCTAGTAATACTCTTCTCTTTCTGTTTTTTCACCATCCTTTCAAAGACATTAAATAGAAACATTCTAAATTCAATATTTCTATTTTATTTTTGAGGACTTGAAAAGTTTTCCTTGTCCAAAACTCAGCTATCTGACACATTTCCTGCCTGCATTCTGTCCAATTTGTCATCCCCTTTCCCTCTGGTCTGATAACTATCTGTTAATTAATCTTTATTTGTTAAAATCTTATGTTAAGAAGATAGACTCTTTTCACTTAAATATAGGTTTCTTTGCATAAAAAAAATACCTGCTTTGAGATACAATGTTCTACTGATCATCTGGTATGTACTCGCTGTCTTCTTTCTCTAAATTAAATTTTCTTTGCTTGATTATTCTTACAATAGGACTTATACCTCTCTCTCCCTTAAAAAAAAAAAAAGAAAATACAAGAAAATTAAAAAATCGAGCCAATGACATTAAAATATGCTTTTTGGTAATTTTTTAAATTAATGTTTCCAGATAGACATTTCATTTGCTTAAGATTTAGAGGGGAATTATAAAACCATAATTGTGTAATGATTAGACAGTACTATAAACTAAATAAATATCAACTTATTATTAAAAACATTTCTTGTAATACTAGCGGTTAATCCTCTTTAATGTGTTTTTAATAATAGTTTTACATTTAATGTAGGATGAATGACTTATTAAAAGTAAATTTTATGTGTTTTATATTCTCTACATATAGCATTAAGCCATTAGCACTAATGGGATTTGAATGGTATTGAGTTCAGGATAGCCCCCAAGTACAAATGTGGGAACCTTAATTAAGTTTTTATTAAAATATTCAATTAAATGCAATGCTAGATTATTAAGATATTTTTGCATATTGTTTAATGTCAGTTAGTTATTAAACATTTTCACAGGCTTCTGAAAATGGTCCTAGAGCATGCTGATAGCTAAAATTTATATGAAAAATGTTGATGATCAATTTTCTAATCTTGTAGGCAAAATTGGGTTTTAATGGAAATTCTCTAGCTAGCTGTGATACTGAACTGGAAGAGAACCTAATGAATAGGTTAGTGAGTAAGAAGCTTAACTTGCAGAGGGAAAGTTTCATGTGGAGAATAATGAAAAACTTTCTGGCTCCCAATGCAATGAGGTACAGAAATGGCGTAGACGATGGAAGTTTTGCAGCAAAAGAAGCTACTTTGCTCTGTGTATTCCTACAGAATTCCCCCTGGCTGGGGGAATAGGGGGACAATGAACTACTGAGATCTAAACTGGTAAACAGGATTGATTTCCGTTAATGTCACCGAGTAAGCCACCATCCTACTCTTTCTGCCTTATTTTTACACAATGTGGGCCATAATGACAGTTGTTATGGTTTAAGCAGGTGAATTAGTACTACTAAACTCATTAAGAGAGTGAACTTAGACTGTGTAACTCACAGATAAGAAAGAATTCTTTTTAGGACTGCATATGAAAAGTCCAAACTGAGGCAAATCTGCTGTGCAGCGGTAAAGGATAAATTCTTCTCTATCACAAACCTCAACAGGGACATTGGTACATTGGTGAAAATAAACTCAAATATTAAATGTTGTTACTCAGACCAACAAAGCCAGAATACCAGATACCATATTATTATGTCACTAAACTGAAAAAGAAAAAACTACTTAGATGAATTAAGAGGAAGGAAAGTAGGTGATGGATTACAGTATTATTTCTCTGAGGTACAAGTATTCAATTTTATTGAGGCTCTACTGGGAAGCTTATTTTAGCTTTATATAAATATGCCAAGGTAAAGGGGTTAAACCTTCCAATGCTTTCCCCTACTGAGTTCAGAAAATGTCCATATGGTATACTTTCATATTTTTCCTGGACAAACATGTTTTGAAATAAAAGTTGATACTAATATGAGCTACCTTCTTCAATGATATGTTAAGCACATACTATTTATTTTCATTAACCTCAAAAGCTTCAGAAGACCATTACTTTTCACAAATTACAAAGATGTTCAGCAGCCGAATCTATTTATCTATTAATACCACACTCATTAACATGTTATCTGATTTACTTAGATTCTCCAAAGCATTTTGCAAGCAGTAACCCCCACTGGGAATGAGTTCAGCAAGCACTGTATAATGAATGACTCGACTCCAAAAAGCCAATAGTCCCCATAGCTACACTGGCAAAAGATGCTGCTGCACTAATTCCTCTCTTCCCAGTGTCAGTCACCAAGCAAAGGATGTGTTTCAACTGCTGTGCAGAGCACAATAGTCGACTGTTAGGCTTCCAGGATGATTGCAAGCAATCAGCAGAGGATCCAGCTTCACCTCTGAATCTGTATATGCCCCTAAAATTTCACAGTGAATAGGTGGAAGTGTTTCTCGCTACAGCATTTCAAACTGTCCTTTTAAAAATTCAAATTATTTGCAAGCATAACCTGTTACAGCCAAGGGCAAGTGTGTTTTGCAGCCTAGATGTCAGGAGAGGAAAGCTGTGGTCTGGTGTTGAGGGGGCAGACTGTAGGTGCTCTTTCAGTTGCAGGTGAAGTTTGCAAACAGACTGTGCGAAAACAAGAAAGTCAAACTGGACTCCATCTTAAAGGCCAAGACTCTCATCTATTTTGGAGAAAAAAAAAATCACAGAAAGAATGAAGAAAAGAACTCTCAGTCATACCGAATCCCTAATGAGATAGAAGACTGTTGACAGATTGTGACCGTAAAATATGAGATGACACTCTGGTTTGGATAACAACATAAAGGAAGTTCCTATTATATTCCAGACAAATGCAATGATTTGACAAACAGAGTTCTTAAGACATGGGCTTTTCTAATATATCTTTTCAATGTTAGCAAGTATTAGGTAAGAATTTGCAATAAAATATCTGTAAAAGGATGCAATACATAAATTAATTGCATTTCAGTGGCATATACAGTGATACATACATAGTCCCACCTATGGTATTCCGTCAGACCTAGTGCTTCCTCAGAAACAGTCACTTTGGCCTCTTACAGATAAAACAGGAGAGCAAAAGATTCAGGAAAAGAAAGAAGTTTTAGAAAATGTGTCTGGCCAATGGAGAAGTCAAGAGATCAGCTTGGCCATACATCTGTCTTCCAAACAGTTAATATCTATGACAGACATTTGCCTATAATTGAACTTAAAGGCTCCACAATAATCCAGTATTGATCATTCTTTTCATTAGAGTCTTTTTTCTAATGGCTACCCCCCATCTTTCTTGCTGAAATATAAATCCATTGCCTATTCTATTCAGTAGTGACATGGAGAAAAGATTAATGCGCCCTCTTCTCAACATACTCTCCCATTAGCCTTTTCTTCTTTAGTCTAAACAATCCTCACAGCTTTCCTCATAGATAATTTTTTTTTTTAAGATTATTGTAATTGTCTGGACTGTTTCTTGACAGGGCACAAGAAAAGAGAGAGTACAAGGAAAAAAAGAAGTCGGGGGCTTGTCTTAGACAACTTGCAGACTGAATGTCCTTCTAGTGTGGACGGAAAGTCCTTTTTTGTAAAAAAAGCATGACATTGTTCAATCCTATTCTGCTGATCTTCCATACTAATTCATTTGGTAGATGGAAAAGTGTGGCAGAAAGATCAAATGATACCACATCACATAAGAATATGCATGTCAAATATGCAAATGAAACAATTACCTGTTTTCTTTTTCCATCTCTTAAACCCTAGATTCCCTCAGCAGATTCGAAATATAGTAGCATAACTGTTCCAATGGCTATTCTACATTAAAAGTCAACAGAATAAATAGAATTAAACAACTCCACTGAGTCAAAGGGAGGGAGTTTGACTAATTGCAACATTCTTCACTCCCTCAGGATTTGAAATAATCCTCAGTAGTGTTGTACCCCTTGGGGAGAAAATGGACCCATGCATTTTAAAAGAGAAGAATAAATTAAAGACAGTTATCAATCCAATTTTAAGTTAAATATCCCAATGGGATAAAAATATGATGAAGAAAATTAAACACAAGAGGGAAATACAGTGGAATGTTTAAATAGGGAAGGGGAGAATTAATAATGAGAAGAAAATTAACTGAGTTATTTCTTCTGTGGTATTCACTTATGTTTTTCCCTATTGATTACATCTTACAGGTACTTTTAGGTCTACCATGCCATGAATTAGGTGAAAGCAAGGCTTGGGACATGTTATTACTACTTGCAACATCTGGTCCCTTACACATTCTTCTTTGATCAACAGTATGTCATGTGTTATAGTGAAGCAGATTGCATAGTTCATCCTTACTGAACCTTCACCCCCAGGACGTCATGTGAAAGGCAAACTCCATCTGCCTCAGAGAAACCAAAAATAATCTGAAATGTAGAAATTCACTGTGGTTATGTCAGGAATCAGCATTACAAGCAGGTGTAGGAATAAAGTCTTGCTGCTTTTGTAAAAGCAGATCAAGCTCTTTTTGTAGATGATGGTTTGAAAAATTTCATCTCTTTCGTATGATTTTTTCTCCTTCATTTTACAAATTTTTGGTGAAGTGTGTGAATTATTGCATGAACCTGGGGCCAGGCATAACATGCAGCAGGTGCTATAGAGTCTTGTTTCTGTGATTAGATTGAACCTTAATTACACATAACTCAATAAACACTTTTCTCACAGCTTCCAGAACTTGAAGACCCGTATCCTCTCTTTCTTTTTTCTGTTCAGAATTAATTCAGAGGAAAATCCAGAGATAGGTGCAGTCCTGGCCTGAACCGAAGCCCTGATGTCTCTCTATGTGCTGTGCCAGGCCATATGGCAGGGGTGTGTATGCCCCTTCACCAGTCATATGGCACCTTCCTAGTCCAGGCACAAGCCAGGGAGAAAGCCTGGGGCTACCCCTCCTTTCCTTGATGTCCTGGAGCTGACACCACTCACATGCCTAGTGTGGCACAGCAGCTCCTCCTGTTCCTCTGCTCCTGGTGTTCTGGGTCAGAGTGCCAGGGAAGAGTAACACTGAGAAAGGGAAACAGATGGGAGCCAATGCTTTGCTTCCCTGCAAAATATCCAGCTAAACTGATCTGGCTTATTTTGTGTGCTGGTATGTCAAGAACACTGTGAAGCAGCCTGAAATACAAATCCAAATTACAATAGCATTGCAAGTTTATCAGGTGAGACGTAGCACTTGCTGGTTTGAATGTGCTCAACCCATGTCCATTCGTGGCAATTTGACTTCGATTAGTTTTTAATGAAATAGGGAAAAAAATCCACGCACATAAGAAATACCTGGAAATCGGCTGACATACAATGACTGTGTATCTGGGCTCATCTGCACAAAAAAGTGCAGTGCTAAACTCTGTTTTGTACTGAGCTTGTATTCTGTTATATACTGAACTTGGACTTAGTGGAATCCAGTGAATTTTCCCCACTAGATGGATGAGAAGTGGTACAAAGTTATTTGCTTTTCCCACACATTCTTGAGTTGGAACCTGTTTGATTTCCTACACTTTCATCAGGCTCCCTAAATGACATGCTTAAATGAAATTAGATGTTTCCATCATTTGCATGAGGTCTAATTTGTCCTCAGATTGCAAAATTTCTCACCAAGTATGTGGGACCTCTTGTTAGGGAAAGGAGGCACTTGCAGGATTACTCACTGGGTGCATATCTGAAATCTAAACCTCCTCTTCCTCCTGCCCCATAAATGATGCCTCTACTCAAGTGAACAAAAGCCTCAGCAGAATGAGAGGTTTCCTTTGGATGTGGGCCCCTGTGAAGGGCTTAAGTTAAAACTGTTCTTTTCTAGTAGGAGGGATCCATTATTTCCCAGTAAATATGATTCAGTTATGAATTATTTCCATAACAGAAAAGTCAGTGATTAAAAAACTTTGTGAGATTAGGTATGAATTTAAATGCTTTCCAAAACACTCCCATTAAAGAAAAAAAAAAGTGATAAAATGTGATACAAGATCCATTTCAGAGTGTTTTAATGCAAGACTAATGCAACCTTTTTCACATGAAATTTACTAATCAATAACTACATTAGCAACAACTGTTATGTTTCATGTAAAGCTTATAAATATTTACACAACTGAAGCAGGCTGTAATTTAATCTCATATTTTATATGGTTTACTTTTAATATGTTAAGGGAGATAATATGGTGCTTGCATACTTCAAAAAAATCAAATTACTGTGGATAGAAAGAATTAAAAAATACCTTACTTCAGATTTTTATAAATATCTATAGAACTGTAAGTTAGATGAAATGGCAACTTTAGCACAGGTCTGGGATTCCATAATATTACATTCATTTCCACAGAATCATGTAGAGAAATAAAAAGAAAATATTTCATCCTGAACTCAAATAGTTACAGTAGTAACAAAGTTAAAAACGAACGATTGTTCACTTCAAACTGTTTAACATTTTCTTACTTGCTTCTTGTGTACAAAGTAGTGATAGAAGAAGTAGCTGAAGAGTAGTAATTTTTATGATCAAATTCAGAATTAAAATAATTCATGCCAGACTAAAATTATAAGCTCATGCACTAGGCTGAAATGGAGTTGTTAATAATTTCAATCACTTTCTCATTACTTTATTTGTCAATGGACCAGTAATGAGAACACTGTTTTTTCCTGAACACAGGTCTAGTAAATTAAGTTAAACAACAGATGTTGAACAGATGTTCTCATTATTTTAGTGACTTGATTTCTGGTTAGTTCCCAAGTTGTTTTACGTGGCTAAGTGTTGCATCACTTTCTGTGACAGATGAAGTATCTGAAAGCACCAAACACTCAAAATCTCATTAGCAGAAACAGTTCTATAACATTTTATATGGTAAATGGACACAACTCTCTCTTAAAAAAAGGCATGATCTATGAAATAGTAGCATTACTTGCTTTCACTTAAATGTAGCATTCCAAGACCAAACATTTCTCATATCATTTTATGATTTACAATGTAATAAACACTAAACAATTTTCTTCAGATTTTCCTTTTCATCAAGGTCATAGAAACATTCTGAAGTCATAATCATGGTGATAATATTGTTCTGTGAATCACAGCACAAATCAGACAATCACTAGGGCTGAGCAGACTTCAGTGGTCAATACCCAGAACAACTATTTGGTGTTACCCTGTGATGAACATTATTGCACTGTCTGCAGTTTTGGGCACCACAATACAACAAAAGATATTAAGCTGTTGGAGAGTGTACAAAGAGGACAACAAAGATGGTGAAGGGCTGTGAGGGGAAGCTGCTTGAGGAGTGGCTGAGATCACTTGGTCTGTTCAGCCTGGAGGGGACTGAGGACAGACCTCATTGCAGTTTCAGCTTCCTCATGAGCGGAAGAGGAGGGGCAGGAGCTGATCTCTTCTCTGTGGTCACCAGTGACAGAACCTGAGGGAATGGCCTGAAGTTGTGCCAGGGGAGGTTTAGGTTGGATATTATAAATTGTTTTGTCACTGAGAGAGTGGTTGGACACTGGAACAGGCTCCCTAGGGAAGTGATAACAACGCCAAGCCTGACAGAGCTCAAGGAGCATTTGACAGTGCTCTCAGGCACATGGTGTGACTCCCGGGGAGTCCTGTGCAGGGCCAGGAGTTGGACTCAATGATCCTTGTGGGTCCCTTCCAACTCAGAATATTCTGTGATTCTGTGAAAAGAATTTAATGAAGGGTCTACAGTCTTACTAGCACCAATTAGTGCATCCCAAATATAAATCTGCACCTTTCATGTAAGATTGCTTTTATTGTAGCCTTCTCCTGCTAAGTACCAGCAATATCCTGTTTGGTTCCCTTTGCCTGATCCTTTTCAGGATGCCAGTTCCTGCAGCTGGGGACCTGTTAGTTTCCAGGAAAGTGGCTTGGCTCAGCCCCTGCTGCTGTTATACCAGTACTGGGCAGAGCATTTATATAGGGTTGAGCACCTTGGAGAAGAGGTGGTATCTAATAACATATTCTTCAGCAGCAGTGGCCTCTAATCACACCATTGTTGTTATTGTAGCCCAGGAAATACAATTTTGTCATGAGTTGTAACCGGTCACAGGCTCTGTACTGCTCCAACAGTGCAGGGACCGAAGGCTTATCCAGTTTTGTCATGTCCAAAGCCTGGTTTGGGAGTTGATTAGAGGGGCAGTGGCCATAGGCTCTTCAGTTTTAGCTTCACCATGAGATCCCTGATATGGCACCATTCTGACAAAGACAGGAAGTCAGTGGATGAAACAGCAGCCCTTGAGGGCACCTAGGGCTTGGGCAGGCAATTTTACCACACTCTGGCCTCAGAGGAAAGCTGGGACTACAAGTAAAAAAAATATTTGAAAATAAACCCAAGAAGATCCCAAGACTGGAGATGAAGAAAACTCCATCACAGACACTGTCGACCTCCAGCAAAAATTCTTGGACGCTGACAAGTTTGCAGCAAATCCCTCTTCCTGGTGTTCTTGGGAAAGACTGAACCATCAACCTTGTGACCCAAAAGAACCCTGGAAGGCTGATGAGCATCTGATGCTCTGATGAGCATCACATCTGAGAAAAGGAGGAGGGACTGGTGAATGTTTTTTAAATAACTATTTAAAATCTATTACTAATGAGTTTTATTATTATTATTATTATTATTAATTTGGACATGGCTAAGTTGACATTGTAACTGAACTAATAATAATTGTTTATAACCTCTTAATTATGTTGTTCATAATTAATTCAGGGCAATAATTAATGCAACAGTAGGATTTGTTGCCAGTTATCCATAACAAGAGTTTGGGTATGGAAGTACTCAAGGATATGCTCTTTATCCAAAATCCTTACTTTGTCTATCAGGTATGGATACATGTGTGCTCATGTCATGATCATAGACACCGGTGCCCACCTGTTTTTCCCAGCAATTGGGATTGATTTTTGGGTCTTGCATGTCATAATTCCAGCAACTTGAGAGATCTACTTATGTGCACAGGGAAACACCCCACATTCCAATACATACATTAAATACCTGTCAAAGCCTTGAGGGCTTTGATACACATCCAAAGACTTTTGTCATATGAAAATTCCCATTAAGACGACCCTATGCTAGGCATTTTTTTTCCCCTAAACCCTTTAATTTTTTTTTTTTCAGAATGTGCTGCAATCATTTAGCAGCAATTGCATCTTTAACTCTTAAGCATACTATGTATTGACTTATGTATTTAGTATTCTCTATTTTACTTGCCAAAATATCACCAATTCTGAAAACTCTGTGTATTTTCCAGGAATTAATATGGCAGTGTACAATTATCCTTTGTTAATACAAATTAAAAATGTCTGAAAAAGATATTCAGCACTTCAAGCTTGAAATTTAGTTGTGATAATGCAGCTGAAAATATGAGTTGCAATTAAGAATCACAAAGATAAAATACTGTAAAGGTACACCTGCTCTTATCACACACAATTCCAAAACAAGCCACAGTTTTCAGAGTCAGCTGTGCTTAACTGCCCAAACCCAAGCAAAGCCAGAACATAAATGATATTATTTCAGTTTCTGAAAAGAGTTTCCTCAGTTACCTTTACTTCTCTCAGCCTCAGACCATCTGTGCCTATAATTTTCCATTTCTCCCTCTGGCCTGTTACTGCTTTACGAGCCTTAAAAGCAAATGGAAGGTTTGTAACCACTATTTCTGACTGGGGGTTAAGTGGTCCCCTTGGTTTCTTTTTCTACTTTTCTTGCTGAATTCTTATGACAGTTCCTGTTCAAAATGTACATTCTTATGTTATATGAACCAGTGAATACAAAAAAAAAAAAAACCAAAAAAAAAAACCCACCCCAAAAAACCCAACCAACCAACCAACAAAAAAATCATGTTTCTATTACAAATATAAAGGTATCACAGAAATTAAACTTAAATTAGCCCCAAACACAAATTCACACTTAGGAATGAGCTTTTGTTTCCACCTAATTCTAATTAAGAGAAATATATCTTGCATAATCACAGAAATGTTCTGGATCTGTATCGTGGCTCTCTGCAGGGTGTGGGGTAGGAGTTCCCTGACCCCAGCTGCCGCGATGGTGTCCGGATAGCAAAGCACCTTTAAGCACAACCTGTCCGAGCCCCCAGGCAGCTCCCAGCACAGGCACTCCTAGCAAGCAGTTCAGCTCTTTCGTGATTTCAGCTCTTTCATGATGATCAGCCCTTTAGTGATTTCAGCTCTTAGCTTGCTAGGTGCCGCAGCAGCAGCAGGGAGAGAGGAGACGAGCCGTGTGAGGTTCCACAGAGGCAGCTTTATTC
>VZRH01005577.1:322575-409025 GCA_013397555.1 Urocynchramus pylzowi | reverse complement strand
CCCTGCCCCAAATTTAATACCTCCAAAGTATCTACAGCTGATGGACTGACTGCTGAAAAATAATCTCATATTCATTTATGTATCTTGCATGGTTATTTTCCAAATTAGCAATTTATGAAAACATCCAGAATGCATTTTAGAATAGATGAAGCAAACACAACCCCCCNAGGCAGCTTTATTCGTGTCTTCTGTGAAGGGTTTCAGTGACAGCTCTTCCACCTGAACTGGGCAGAAGTGAGTGTTTATATAGGGTTTAGGGGTTTTGGAAATGGTCCAATAGTAGGGGTGAGGTGAATGTAACCTATAGCCTTACAGAAAGATAAAAGAGGTCTGAGGGTGGGAGAGGGGCTCCTTTGGTGCAGTCACCATGACTAGGCATTTCCTTTCTCAGGCTGCTGACCACCAGGGAGGCCTTGCAGGCCCTGTGCCTGCTACAGATCTGTTTCATGGCTCGAGCTGTTTAGAACAAACAGCTAAAAGAAAGGGCTACCACACAGAAGGATCAAGTGAATGAATAGCCTTTCTTGCTGCAGCACTGCTAAGCCAGTTTCTCAATTACGTGAAATTCAGGAAAGCGCAGTGAGTGTAACCATGGTTGCAGAGCGTTAAAATCCAACTCTGCCACCGGGTTCCAGAGAGACAGATACTTTTTATGATTCCAAACTGCTGTGTCACACACAGAAAATTGATGAACAGCTTAAGAAACAAAGTTCATTAACTTCAAGAGAGAAAAAGGTAACAGCTGAATTAAATGGATGTTAACATTCAGTAGATGATCAAAATGCTTAAGGACACAAAACAGAGAGACATGCAGGTCACATACATGGTATTTTTCACAAGCCATCTCCACAATAACGGATTAAGTGATGTCAAAAAGTTTGTCAAATTTGCCAATTAATTTTCTTCCATTTTTATGCTGTCACTCTGATTTAATTTCACCTAATTTGCCAAGGCTATTAGCAGAGAAAATAAAAGAACTAATGACTTGTGGAAGTAGTGCTTTGGAAGCCCTTATGACAACCAGAGGGTGTGTGGTAATGACCATGTAGAGCTGTCATTAAACTGACCTCCTCTGAGAAAGCAGGTGTCAGTGAGCAGTTTGCTGTGCCTTAGGTATCCTTTTGGGAAGGGAATTCCCGTGGGAATACTGCTCCTCTTCTCAGCCTAAGACTTGCAAAATGGTCAATATTTTTCAGTCACTTTCCTTCTTGGACTATTCATAATTTTGTGCTTACCCTTTGACTGAGGGCATGAAAAGGCTAAAGATGTTTGATTAAATCAGAAAGAAACAGGTGAATAGAGACCAATGAAACCAGATCTATTTCCTTTTCTACTCACAGTCACATGTATTTACATTAGCCAAGTATCAGATGATGTCTCTGTAAAATCTAGAAAGAGCAGAAAGGCTCATCTCCTCTTGTACATTTCCAATGTATGCATTTTCAAACAGAAGATCCAAACCTAACTGCAGGCCAGATAGACTTCTTGAATAAAACCCAGCTCATTCCAGGGTGCTGAGGGTGGGTTATGGCTCCCCTTTGAGAAAGGAATGTCCCCAAGAAGTGGGGAGACAAATGGATAGGTTTCTGCATGTTCATGTAGCCTAAATCTGGTGCTGTATCATCTTTTTTTTGGCGCCTGAAGCTTGGCGTGATGACTCCACAGAGGCTGCAGCATCCTGCTGTGTTGTTTTTAGCTATCCTACAAACTGTGGCAGAGCAAGCAGAAGACTCATGCTGTTTTAGAGACTGCATAAACTAATTTTAGAAACAGCTTGGAAGGGGAGGATGAGGTTTACAGCAACAACACTGTGTTGTTTCACTATTCTAGCACCAACATATTATAAATATATTTCAACGTTTTTAAATAAAGTAAAACCTTATTTAATACTGACCAGCAACACAGTAGAAAAGAATATTGCAATAATAATTTTCAGTGAATCCTGGTAATTTTGAATTAGAAGAGGCTGCTTCTAAGGAGGAAATAAATACAAATCACAAAAAGCATATGTCATGTTGGCAGAAAGCAAACATTTGCATGTTGGCAAACATACTGGCATTTCCTTTGGTGCTCCTCACTTTCCTCTTGCTATGAGCTTTGTTTCTAAGCAGTCAATCAGGGAGAAATCTGTTGTCCTCTAGATAAATCTAGATCTTTCCTTTCCTTTAACCTCTTCCATTAAATGCCTCTTAGAAGACAAGTGGATGCTCACAAACCCCTATCAGCTTGAATGAAAACACTTCACAGGTACTTGAATTNGTATCTACAGCTGATGGACTGACTGCTGAAAAATAATCTCATATTCATTTATGTATCTTGCATGGTTATTTTCCAAATTAGCAATTTATGAAAACATCCAGAATGCATTTTAGAATAGATGAAGCAAACACAACCCCCCCTTTTTTTTGTTGTTGTTTTCTGCTTCAATATTTGTATTTATATTTATTTGAAATATGTTATTTTGGTTTAAGTAAAAAAGATGTCTGGGACTTGACTGACAACTAGCTTCGTTCTACAGAGACATATCAGAAAAATAACGTTTCCACACTTGCCACATAGCTAATCTCAAATACATAAAATCTATTATTCATCTCATAATGACTTGTGACAGTACATGTCACATATGAGCTGTGTGTCAGATGCCCTAAGCTCCTAGACTGCCCAGAAAATTGTGAAGTAATGATTACTCGGTTCTAAAAAGAACTAAAAAGATAATTTTTAGAGCCTATGTTGCACAAACAGCATAGTTCTGTCCCCATCTCATGCTGTGGACAGAGGTTACTTCCACCATCCATGAAATAAAATTGCCTCTCTACAAACTGAATCTTTTCAGGCTACTGTGCTGACAGTGTAAGCAGAAAGGTTTTGAAGGTAATAAAATACTGAATCTCCATTCATGTTATTCCTTGGTCCTGACTTCTTTACAACCACATAATATATTGCACAACATAATTAACTGCTCTTACATTGCTTTCAGTATTTTATGCCCTGTTACTTCATTTATTCTTTGAAAACATTTTTATAATTTAATCATTATAAAATCAGATGATGGGTTCTCACACATCTGGAAAAGAGGCGGTTGAACACAATTTTTTAATTAACAATAATTAGTTGACTCTTCTATGGTGCTTTGTTGTAAGCCTAAACATGGTTATTATTTTATTCATAATAACATATTACCATTGGACTAATATTGAGGTTTTTTTTCTGGAGAGTGTTGAGAATTCTGACTCCAGAAAATTTTTTCAAAATATTAAGTGTATAAAAAAAGAGCTAATTGGCCAAACAACGTTTTTAAATTGCTCAAACTATCTCCTGATATAAACACAGATCAGGATTGAAGACAAGAGACAGGACATATGTCTGCTTTTGAACTGAGGTAAGTGTACAAGCATCTGAATTTATCTGTGTTTGTTGCAGGACACCAACAGAAAAAACTGGTGTTTTCATTGCCCTTGGATGCTGCAGCTCTGCCTGTTAATCCATGTCTTCTGCAACAGGGGCTTTCAGAACATAAGCTAAAACTATTGGCAGGCCAGCAGGGATCTTCTGAATTACAGCTCTTGGGATTTAGTCTGGAACTCGTTTTTCATCTTTATACATTTTTTTTTAATTGGATGGCATGCATGCCCAAAGAGGTAATTATAACAGTGAAGGCTCTTTTATTAGCTGGTGTACCAACTCTTTACATTACTCAAATAGAATACAGAAAATTGATACTCCTTATTTGCCTGAGGACAGTCAAACACACAAATCCTTGGGAAGGGTACAGCTTCTATTTTGGCAGCTGTTTGGATGCGTATCAGACCAGCTTCTCCTCATGGAGTTCTGTTTTGGCACACTAATAATTCAGAGTCCTTTGAAAGAGAAAGGGGAGCAATTGAGGTAAGTATATCAATAAACCTAAACAGCTAGTTTTTATGAATTCACCATGGAGGGAAGACAGCTGATTTGGAAAAAAATGAGAATTTACCAACCCATTCCTCACTATGGCACAAAACACTAGCTTATGGTGAAGAGCTGGTGCCACCTGTGCCTGTTTTCTCTGTTGTATATGATGCTCACTCAATAAACTGTGGTAAATATTTTCAGAGCAGGCTCGTCACGTCAAGCAGATTCCTGAGCAGAAGAGGAGTTCATTGCTACTTCATCTGTGAATCCTGAAATATGGAGTGTGAGACTTGCTCTGAGCTCCCCAGAACAGCTACTGCTGAAGCGTGGCAGAGTCAGGGGAGTGCCTGGGCTCCCTGCATGAGTATCTGCAGCAGCTCCGTGTCATCGCTGCAACGAGTCTGCTCCGGCTGCGACCCTGATGTAGAGCGAGGTCCTGGTCGTGATCTCAGGTTCATCCCAGTCTGCTCTGCATATGTTTAAAAAGTCTAGCTCCTTGGAGCTCCTCTGTGGTGCATTTGCAGTAACTCTGACGTGGCTAGCAGAGATCTACTGCATCCTGGCTGCCAGCCACATCCCGGACTGGGAGCCCGTGATTTATGGTTGCAGTGACTTGAAACACTCCTGGGAACAACTCTAGGTGGCTCTAGGTAGCCAAATAACTTTTAATGGTGAGTATCAGGCATGTCTCTAAATGTCTCTAGGGCAGGCAGTAGCTGAGCATGCTGTTTTAAGCAAGGTTGCAAATTTTGCTTGGAGCCTCTGAATTATTTCTTGGATCTGTCTTTTACTTCTTCTCAGCTAAGCTGGTATTTTATATTTTAAGATGCTCTAAAGAAATCTTAGATTTTCTTTTGGGTAACAGATGAATCAATTGAAATGACAGTAGAACTGTGGGTGGCTAAATCATGAGTCAAGAAGTATATTTGAAACTCTACCTGATATAATCATTGGACATTTTATCCTGTTTTTAAAAATATTTCCCACATTGCCTCATTTAATAGACTAAAAGTTTTAATGGAACTGAATTGGTGAATGAAATTAAAAAAAGCAGTTGAAAATTAAATACTTTCTATCAAGGCAGTGATCACTTCAGGCTTTAAAGATAAATTTAATGTTCTAATCAAAGAAAAATGGCATAAAGGTTCATATGCAATGCTATATAAGCAATGATTTTGATCTCCACAAAATAATCTCTGCCCTAGTTAAATTGATTATGGACTGTATTTTTCAAATAGCAGCCTAATTTTTGAGTTTCTTAGTAAAAATCTGGAGGTTTTTTATACTTTTGTCTGCTGTCATGTCAGCTGAAGTCTCATAATTAGACACTATTGTATTGCTTAAATTTATGTATATATGTTTCACAAATACTTAATGTGCCTTGCAAAATATATATATACAAATGTTAATGAATGTTAATTCAATCTGTAAGTAAAGCAGAAATGAATTATTGTATTCTTTATTGTCCTGAAATGAGATGCAGAGAGATTAAACAACTTTCTAAGACTCAGAGGTAATTGTTAGGGGTCAGCCTAATGCCTTTGCTAACAAAATCCTTCCTCCCTGGTATTTTCCTGAGCCATTAAAGTAGGAGCAAGAATGAACCACACATATATCTAATTTCTTGCCTTTCTGTAATGAAAATTTTGCCAATATATTATAAACACAGGGAACTATCTAAAATGTGACTTGCATCCAGGGCACTAAATTGTGCCATCTTCTCCAGGCACAACAGGCTCCATCATCGGATCCTTACTTCCTTAGGAGTTTGACTCAACACTGATATTTTCATTGAGCTGTTGCTCACAGTGTCTAGGAAGAATCAGCAACTAAACCTACATTGCTTTTGTAGGAAAATAAGTTGGAACAGGATGGTTCAATACAGTATTCATTACTAAAAAGGAGTTGGTTATGATGTCTTATGCCTATGACAGTTATCTGCATGAATATTTCATTAACACATTTTTTACAGCTATCACAGAGATTATAGGTAGGTGTTGATTAGACCTCCTGCAACACAGTGATTATGTTTCCTAAGCAGCCAGATACCTCATGCCTGTGGTGGGCAATCACTATTTCTGATTTTTATCAGCTTTCAAGAGTAATCAAGTGACAGTTACCAAGTAGTGTAGCTCTCTTGCTGACTCAGAGCTGCCTTCTACGTATATTAATGATGTTATGATCCCACTCGCTTCTTGGGGTGCCAAAACCCCTTTACTGAGTTATCAATGCCTGTTTTATTAGGTATGTCAGTTCAGTTTAAGTAGTCAGACACAAAAGCTTTTCACTTACATGCACACCAACAGGTAGTAAAGACCTTAATGATCATAGATTTTAAGCTGTAGTTGGTAATGAGTGTAGAGTGCAAGAGAGGGCATAAAACTTTGTAGTAGTTAAGATTATTTTTACTTTGGGAGTGTTTTAATTTCATGAGTTTAAAAAAAAGCTTTTAAATTGACTTTTTTAATGTCAATTTAACTTTAATGTAGTGCTACGTTTTTAAGTGGGAATAGGGGGGGTGGGCAGAAATGACATCTGAAGATGAAAATAAAAAGTAAATACCAATTATTTCAGTTTTATACCCATCATAAAAATATAACATAGCAGATGCTTCCATGACATCTTCTAAAAGTTGGGTGTTTATTGTGTGCATATGTTCAACATCGAACATAACTAATTTTCCTCTGTTCATCTCAAATTAAGGGAAAAGTCGAGCATCAGCAACTCTACAGACAATGACAACAGCAAGACCTAAAAAATGCAAGGAAATGCAGAATAAGATGAAGGAAGAAAACCAAAAGGGATGAGTATGGAAGAGATGAAGCAAGTTCAAACCCAATGGAGATAAGAATAAAAAGCTATGAAAGATAAGTGGATGAAAATGCTAGATGTTGACTGAAGAAAAAAAATTTAAAATACAAGAAAATTTTTAAATACGGCTCACTGAGATCCATTGTGCTGGGAACAGAGCTGCTAAATAGTGACTGCCTGTGACATAACTGATACTCACTTCTTTTCTGTCTATGCTTTCAGGAGGGAGTTGCTCATGAGTTGTTTTCCTGTGCTATTTGAAGGGTTTGATCCTGAAAGGATGGGATTTACATAAGAGAGAAAAACCAGCCTGATGACGTTTTGTCTGTGTGCAGAGGAGGAAAATGTTTGATACTGCTAAGCAATTTGAAATGTGCATCATCTCTGGATTCAGGAGGCTCATTCCCTCCCTGTAAAAGAGACCCTGCAATGTTGCTGCCTTCCTGAAATTTATCACCAGAGGCTGACATGTAACAAAGGCACAGAGCCACAGAAAGTGGTCTTATACCAGCTTCTAACTGTGTCTAAGGCACATGGATCACTGCCATGTTAAAAATCTTGTCATAAAGCTAGGAAGGGTGCTTCAGTGCTGGCTCACAGACTGTGCACAGCATTTCACTGGTGAGTTAGTTATACTACAGATGATGTCTGGGTCCAGTCTAACATCTCCACCCTAGTGTTGTGTAATGACCCTGCTTTTCCAGCTATTGGGAAAAAACTGGTGCTGCGATGTGTTGCATGGCCAGAGCTACCCTCATAGACAGAATTACCTCTGTGATCTAGCACTTCTTGGCAGATATAAATCTTCTACTAGGACATTAGGAGCTTCTACGTGTACCTGGACATTGCTACAGTACCCAGTTTCTTTAGGGTCTCAGAAGCAGGAGCTCAGATCTCTTTAGCACAACTTCGCTTTTTGTCTTAATGTAGAATTTCACTACTCTTACTTTTAGGTCCTTGCAAGAAAGAATGTCTCAGTTAGCCATAAAAAGAGAATGGAACATATGGAACCAGTTTTTTTAAGTGATTTTGATGGACACTTCACAACAGTCTATATTACTATTTACTCCCCAACAGGAGGAAGGCAAAGATGTGTGGGTGGATGGCAGTCAAGACTGTGGGCTTATCAGCTTGGCAGACTGCAGTATGGTGCAGTGCTACTGCAGATCACCTCAGACAAGCTCATTCACATGCTCAGGTTTTAGCCATGGCAGTGTGGAACAGAGCATCAACCCCTTTCCCTCAGAGGGAAGTGCAGTGGAACACTGTTGACTAAACTGGTGCAGGTGGTGCACTGTGGCTGGACTGTGCTTGCCTCCAAACTGGTGTGGGAATCTTACACTGCACTGCCAAGTAAACATGCATTGTAAAAACCAGAATATCAGAAATAAGAGCCACTCAGTAAAGAGCAGCAGGACCACTCAGGCGAAAAAGATGAATTTTACTTGAGCCAAGATTTTACCTGTGTAGTCTGTTTGATTCCCAGGTAAATAAAAAGCCTCAACAAAAACAAGTGGCATGACTGGCATACTGTTCAGTAGCCTAAGAAGGACTAATGACTAAATGCATCTTGAACATAGGATTACCCACAATCCATTTTGCACATTAGATTGACCCTTCTGAAATAAGGTTGATGGAGCTTGGAGGATGCAGACAGCGATGCTGACAGACTTGGGATTTACTCCAGGAAGAACTAAAAGGGCTTTAGTCTGCTCTGGGATGTCACTCTTTGACCTTATGTAGCGATAAATGAAGAGAAGGTCAACAGAAAGGAAAGAGGGACTAATTCATGATATTCAGCAGAGACCATGAACAAATACTGTGATACTGAAGTTGCTCTACTGCATTCACCCTTATTGAGAATTCTGTATTCAAAAGATAAATATATACAAGACTTCTGGGTCTGAGTGTATTACAAGCCATTTATTTCATTCCCTTGCTAAATGTTTTAAAATAAGATTAAAGACTCTTTTTAAGATGGCTTTTTACTGAGCTGATGTATAAATCCTTTCAGGGAGTGAAGTGCCTTGATAAGCTTCTGTGACAAGGGACTTCATAAATTAGATTGTATTATATACAAATACAATGCAATTTGTAATGGAGAGGTAGTCTTGTATCTTTACTTTGCTCACACTTTACACTTCTTTTAAGTTCAAATGTTTTATTCAAGCCAACTCCAATATCAGAATTAGGTATTGTGACACATTCTTTTAAGAACATAAAGCTGTGCTTTTTTATTCAGTTAGTTAAAAACTATTGTCTCAAAGGTAATGCCAGAAGATTTTGACAACTAAAATTGACATGAAAAAGCAGTTAATTTTGAGGCCTGCATATGATTATGACATTTTATTTTGTGGAACATATTTTGCTTCTTATCTGCTCCCACATCTGTTCTTCTAGTATGGGATTGGCAGAAGCAGCATGGCCAGTATGTCAGTAAAACTGAGTTCTATATTTACAGTTTTTATGCCTTTTTTTGTATATTTGCAAGGTAACAGCATCTGATCGGATGAGATTTTTTCACTTGTTTCATTTTTTGGAAGGCAGTAGGTTAGTTTTTCAAGTTTAATATCTCTACAGTCCTTGGAGACATAGATTTTCATTTTTCAGTGGAAACCAATCCCCAAAAGAGAGACTTGAAAATTAACTCTGTCAATAACATTTAAAAAAAAAATCATGCCTGAAATTTTCCCTTTCCCTGCATAACTAATAAAGATTGCAAATTGCTTTTCCATGAATTCCATGAATTCTGGGATCAGCATTCATCAGACTTATAGCTTCTCCAATGTCCCAGTTTGCTGTCCCATTTTCCTTTGAAAATGTGTTTTAGTGATACCTATAGTAATACTGAGAAAGTGATTGAATGTATGGCTGATGACACTGTTAAAATATTTTTCCCATTTTGTACTGGTAATGCAGATGAGTGGGGGTAAAAGGACTACTTTCAGTTTACAGAGCAAAGCCCAAGGTCTTAAAGTCACCACGTTGTGGGAGTACTGTGAATTCTCATTTAGCTACTTTTCCATCACACTAAAAAGCTGGTATCATGTACTTAAGCTCCTAAAATTACGAGTCTAAATAGAGGACTAATTGCTTTTTTGACTTATTTTAAGGCAATAGACAGGTAGAAGTTCTATCAAAGTTCATGAAAAAACTGCCAAGGTTTCAGTATTTGATGTGTATTGAAACAGGAGCTGTAGACACTGACATTTCTGAGGGGAAACTTCTCTTTTCAAGATCTTCCTTCGTATAATTTGTCCCATGCGAGCCATACAACAGAATTCTTAACCAGTAAGTGTGATGTGTGACATACATCATCATCATCTGGGCATTTCTGAACTTAAACCTCTTCAGTCAAAACATAACAATTTATAGTGATAGTCTTTGCTTTGCAGTCCATATTCTGACCCTTCAGCTCCTCAGTCAGCACTGTAGAGAGATGTCACAGCATCATGGCTGATCAGTCTTCTCTGCTTACAGCTGCTCTTCCTCTACATACATGCTTGAGAATCACATGCTTAGGTTTTCCTTCTGCATGTGGCTACAAAAGGGATAACAGCATGCTGAAATTTCAGAAGATGTTGAATTGTGGTGTTACAGAAACTACAGGACTTCTGAATTTTATAGTTGAGATTTTAAGATGCTGTGATGAGTGTCTGCGATGAATCTACTATTTGTATTTGGTGAGACAATACAATAATTTGAAGCAGCACTTGATTACTCTTGGCCTTTTTTTAGAATTGGTTCCAATAGCAAAGAACTTTACAGCTGATCCATTTAGATTTGAGTGGCAGAACTTGAGTATAGGAAAAGAAAAAGGCTTATATGCTCTTAAAGAATATTGAAGAATTTTCCACTTGCTCAGAATACAGAGGAATGTGTCAATGTTTGATTTTGGTAAGCTATAAGTAGAAAATGTTTTCCTGGCTTACTTAAAATGGAGCATTACTTTGTGTTTGGATCTTGAAGCTTTGGACAGTTGGTTTAAAGCAATACTCTTCTTTCAGATCCTACCAAGCAGATCTCACCTTTGATAGTTCATTCTGTATATCTTTCATGCTCAGAGATCTGTGCAGAAAAGGTGAGCAGGGTAATGGAGTTAAGATCAGCCATGTAGATCTGAAAGAATAATGTTGTCTTTAACAAATGCTCTAGCCTGTTTCCATTTTTTATTTGCTGAGGAAAGAGCACACATTAAGAAGGCCTGACTTTTTTCCAAGATGATGTACTTTCCTGAATCCTTAGCTTGTAGATGTTGAGCTCTTTGTGTAATGTAGAATGCAATAATGACAGAAACAGAAGAAAAGAGCATTAGCATACATTGATTATGCATAGTCAATAATGAACTTTAAGCACTTTGTGAATAAATGTGAGATAAATGTCACACACACAGCAGTTAGTAACAGAATGAAACAATAAAGTAAGAAAAAACACTAAATAGGAGTAAATAGAAGCAATGCAGGACATAAGGTTATAATTTAAATAATTGATTAGGGGATTCAAGGTATTCCATTTAACATACAGAGACTCAGGTTTAATTGAGTCTTTCTTTCATGGGAAGGCTGTGAATTTAAAATGGTCCCAGTGTCTTGCATTAGTGCCTTTAATGAAACCTTAAACAAAATAGCTTTTAAAGAAGTAATGGGGAAAATGTGAAATAATTTTCAGGAGAACTTCCAAAATCATATACATAAGATCAACTGTGATAAAGACAGCCACGGTAGATGACAGAATGTTGCTCAAGCTGAATTCAAGTTACACAGACCAGAGAGACTTCTGGAAGATTTCACATGTTGCAAACCCTTATGGCTGTAAAGCAGGGAAAAGGTTGAATGGACATAAAGGAAGGCTGCTGTCTATAAAGTGACCTCTGCTTTCCAATTGTAAGTATCACACAATTCTGCCTTAGGAGAGTTGTAGGAATATTGTAGGTGGATATGAGACAGGGTGTCTGCAAAGATTTTTTAAAAAGATTAAAAGAGGGCATTTAGTCCCTCTCTGCCTGTATATAGGAATAAGTGACCATTGCATTTTTTTTTGTACTAACTTATAAAAGGCCAAAGAGCTGAATAACTGTTATGACTTTTTTTTTTTTTTGTGCAGACTATTTAAGCTGAATTCTTTATATTGACATTGATATTGGTTAATTAAAAACATATCTATTTATACATGTGCAAAAGGTTAAAGTCATGTCTTTGTCTAGGCTATCTGGCTGAAATGAAACATCTGCAACTTATGTCTGCCTCTACTGTCTTGCAGCAGAGTCACATGGCTGATTTTTTTCAATTCTGGGATCTACTCTAGAGTTATGTACATTTTTCCTTAGGTCTGTAGACTTTTGACATTTATTTGATTTCCCCTTTACTGGTCACATTTGCATGTTACCACTTTCATCAAAGTCCATCAGACACCAGACCATTCCTTCTTTCATGAAGCCTTATTTCAATTTCTGACTTTGCCATTCAAAATTCAGACTTGATCTCATTCACAAGTTTTATTAGCACAATGAGTAGTTTAAATTGATTACATCATTCAGAAGTGATTACATGTATTACATTGCAGCAATTTAATTTTGCATATGGTTATGAGCTAGGATGAAAGGAAGTCAGAAATTTTTATGGAATTTTATGGAAGTTAAGATTAATATATCCATTCATTCCAAGAATACCATTTATTTTAAAATTACAGGAACTTTACATTGAACTGTGCAAGGAATAAAAGAAACACAGTATACAATATTATTGATTATTTAAATTTTCCTTCATATATTTAAAATCATTCAAGAATAGATTTTAGTTAGTTTTTGAAATGGTACCTGAGTAAAAGGTCATGAACAAGACAATGTTAGTCATTTACAAAAATAATTTTTATCTGAGAGTTAAAGGGTCCTAAGTAAGTTTTTTATTAAACTGGACATGAGGAACATGATCCATCACTGGTATAAATATCATAAACTTTATTTACTAGTCTGTGTGATCCCACTTGTACACACAAAACTGAATAAGTCTCCAATGAAACAGTTTCATTATTATCTTTATCTTAATTTAATTTTAAAATCAGTAGTTTAATGGAAAGTGGTTTGTGAACAAGTGTTGAATCATTGTTAAGACATATTGAAAGTGTATCAAAATGGAAAGGCAATGAAATTTTAAAGTTGAAATCAAAGAAGGTTTGATTTTTTGATAGTCAATAATATAAAGCATAGTGCAAAAATACTAAAATAAAAAAAAAACCCTAAAAATACTAACCCCCATCTTTTTAAATTCATCATATTAAAATTGATGAATGCATATTGTCACCAGCCAAATTAAGGAAAGCTTCTAGGAGTCATCAGTGAAAGATGTGAAAGGCAGAAAAGCAAGGCTCTATTAGTTCTGGAGAAAACTATGGAATGCATTCTCTTTTGTCTGTTTAAAAATTGTAGGGGTTTTATAATTTTAAAGTTGAATCAAACTTTTGAAATGCATATCTCATTTCATATTTATCCCTGCCTTGAGTTGGGAACTGGACCCAATGAGAACCTTCAATGAACCTTGCAATGCTATTTAATGTACTTGGTTTGCTGTACATAGGCTACAGGTTGTTCTGTTCTTCACCAGTTGGGTTTTTGCATTTCTAGAGTGAAATTCCTTTAAAATCATGGGAACTCTTCCTGTACTTAATCCAAGATGAGAAGGAATTATTTATGAGATTGTTTCTCTTGACAGGCAATGATGTCTTGTCACTTTCCTAGAAAACAAAACAAAAAAACCAAACCAAATCAAACCAAACTACCCAAAAAAGATTATTTTTCACTTAGCATACCAGAAAAATTTGGAGGGGATGGGGCTGAGGGGACTAGAATGGAGGAATTTTGGTAGGAATGTAATATAAGGTCAATAAATTTTAGTAAAAAATTGTTGCTTTATTGTAAATTAGAGGAGAAAAAGATTTCCTGAACTATCATCTCATACATATAATTTTTGAGGAGAGCTGTAATTTGTGAGCTCTCTATTTCTGAGTCTCCCAAGCTTTTTTTTGCATAAAATCTCTTCCATGACAAAATTTGTTGGGAAGTCTACACCCAGTGATGCCTTTCCTAGATACACTAGCAGGTAATTTCTATTGCCTAAAACACCTCGAAAAAGGGGTTTTAGGCAATAGAAATTGGCAAAAGTAGATAATGTGTTGTATGGAGATTCATTTTAATTGTATCTAGGTACGGTATGTATACCTATAAAGCAAAAGAGGTGCATAGAAAGATGATTAATTTTGACAAAAGTGAGTAGTTTTTAATCTACTAGAGACCTATGGTTCAGTGGAAGTTAAAAATTAAGCAGGAATTTTTGGTTGGAAGTCCTCCAACTAAAACGGCCCCTGTGGGTTTATTAAAGTTAAACTTAAGGGAGAGAAATAATTGAAGGCTGCAATTCCAAATTCAATTCTACAATAGTATTAGCTTTTCAAGTTGCAGGAAGTTTGTCAATATATGAATAGCTTCTATCTACAACAGGAATAAATTGAGGAAAAGAAATATGCTTCTGAGTACCAGAGTAGCCTTTTTTCTTCCATGAATTTTTCATAGACTTATTTCTAACTAAAGAGAGCATGGGTAGTTTTGTCAATCAAATTTTGCCTTCCACTCTGTCCCATTTGGTATTTCCAAGGTAGCTTGACAAAAAGGAAGGCTATACTATTTTGTAGACATAAAATAACAACAACAGCAACAACAACACCACCACCATCACCAGCAATCTTCCCCAAAAGATTCTATTCTAATGATTATGGAATCTAATTACAGGAGTGCTCAGGATTAATAGTCAGTTTTTAAATGAAGCACAGAAAACATATGCATAATGTGTTCCTATATCAGTAAAAATATGACTTTATGTGGCTTTTATGTCTTTTTAGAGTACTGGGGAAAAAAAAAAAACCAAAACCAACATAGAAAGATGAGCAATTGTATCCAGAGAAGATAACTGTAAATTCCAGTGATTTTGAAAAAGAACATGGTAAAAAAAGAGAAAATTGCATGAAGAATGCTCTTATTTTGTTATTATGAGTTTACTAAAAGCTCTCTCTTCTTCCTTTCATACCCTGGCAGGTCAGTGACAAAAGTGTCTGTATCCTAATGCTTGGGTGTTACATTCTTACAGTAGCCAACACAAGATCCCTTGAAGCACTACTTGGACTGTATGACTGTACCTTGGCACATAATTTGAAATCTAATTAATGTGTACAGACATTTTAATTGCTCAAATTTACAGTTCAGCTCTTCTGAAATTTCTGGTTCAGGAGAATGTTCAGAAGAATCACAACACCCTCTCTATGCAGGCTGAAGCACCAGTTCTCCTCAGTTGCCTAATTTGTTCTGGATCACAGCAAGTGATGGTTTTGTGCTCTGAAATGAGAATTTACTTAACTTCCAAATGATTTTTTTTGGTCTAAAATACATATAAAGATACCTGTGAATGTATGTTTTGAAATATCTGTGAAAAAACCCCTTTTGCCTGCTCCAAAAAAACCCAGAACAACCCAACAAGGAATATGAGAGCAAATTCTACCTGAGTAAACTGAACCAAGACTGAAAAATATTTATGTATTTCTTATTTGAATTCACTATAAAACACTTGGCTCAATCAATTGCCTGAGGGTCAGTTTTTAATATTCTCTTTTGTAGGCTTTGCTTATGTTTATGACAAAATAACATCTGCTGACTCCTGCTGTTTTACCAAAGATCATCCTCAAAAACTTTTCATTTTCAGTGATATCTAACTACAGTCAATTCTGTATTTGCACTACTCTCTAAAGTGCATTGCAAATTTAGAGAGCATTTTTTTGTTATCTAAAGCAACCATAAAACTCTTAAAGCTGACCATTATAGATTGCACACCAAAATGCTTTCAGTTCCTATTTGTGTCCTTGTTCTCAGCAAAGATGTTTTCAGAAAAATAATCAATATTAGGCCCTCTAGTCCCCACCTTCTAATTACCTAATTAGGCACAGAAATGTAACACAAACCACCAGGCTTTTTTTTTTTTTTTTCTTTTCACAGTTACTTATTTCAGCTCTTCTCCCTAAGCAGGGTTATCTTGCTCCCTAAATTTTAATTTATTAAGTGTTTCACCTGAAAGCAATCACCCTTGCAGTCAATTCCCAGAATAAAACATCTGCCTTTTCAATTCAGACAGCTTATAAATGAAGAAATACACCAGGGACACAGAATCATGTTCTCTTTCAGAATGTAGAGGTGTTTTACTCAGGTGGTATTCCAGCATCAGTCAACTTGTTCTGAATTATGAATAAGCTTATTATTGAACTGGGCTATGGAAAACACAATTAGTATACATTTCTTCAGCTCACTTCCTAAGTTTCTCATGTTTCAGATCTTCTTTATCAATTCTTTTTCCTATACTAATTGACCTTTACAGAGGCTACTTGGGACTTATAAGTCCTTTCACTGAGAGCATTTCCAGGCCTAAAATTTTCTTGAAGAATGTTTAATCTTGAATGTTACAGTTGTGGTTTTTAGTGCTATCTGAAAAATTATATCTTAAAATTCTGTTAAGATGAATTCTTAATAAATTATTCTTATTGACACCAGAACGTTCTATCTTGCATTTGGATGACTTCTTAATGTTTTAAGGTAAAATTGGTACACAGGAAAAATTGTATAAAAGCAAAATAATCCAAGGAATTAATTTTCATAATATAATATGCATGAAAAAAAAGACATTTACATGTTAGGCACGACTGCAATTTTATCTGATTTACAAATCAATTTACAATTTACATTTGCTCTGTGCATGGATTGAGAAAAAACAGGCAAACATCTTATAAGTACAGAAGTACATATTTGAAGAAGAAACAATATTCAAGACACAGGGCAATTTCTAGTAATTCTTAGTTAAACCTGCTTCCAGCATTTTTCATTCAAATACACAGGCAATGCTTTACTCAAAGCAGTGCATTTACAATTTTGCCTTCTCCAGTATGGAAGGCAAACTTGAATGTCACAAGCAGGAGATAACAGTCTATATATATTGAGGCCAACTGATATTAAAACATGCTGTGATGTTAGGATGAAACTTGCAGTCTCTCTTCTTCTGGGGAGGCAAATTCCTACAATCAGTGTCTTTTATCTATATGGCAGATTTTTAGTGTTAGTTTCTGTCATCTTTCTGAAGTGATAGGAGCTTTAAGGACTCATCTTTTTCACCTTTCACCTTTATTGTCCTTCACATACTCAGTGATCCAGAAAGATTTTTGAAAGAAAGTAGATGCCAACAAGTATGAGTATTTTTTTTGACTAATATAACTTGTGAAATATGACATGAAGGATAAAAGTAAACTAAAAATTTTTCTGTTATCAATATTATCTGCAGCTACATATTTTCTGGGCTAGATATTGGTTATGGTTTTAAAAAAGAAATGACAGAAATATTTAGATGCATCCTTACCTGATCAAGACATTCAAATTATAAAATCATGCAGGTATCACTAATCTCACCCAAAATTTTTTAAATAATATTTGGTATTTCTTAGCTACAGTGAAAAGCAGTGTGAAATAAAATTATAAATACTCAATTGTTTTTACAGGTATCTGATTTTGAAGGGTAGATTAAGTCTTTCCCATCAGATAATTTTAGACCAGTTTTCCTGGGAAAAGTGGACAAATTAAACTAAGTAACCTGACTTTTCTCTCACTCTTACCAAAGGAAATGTGGAATCAATGGAAGACTCATAACAACAGTTTATTAGAGTTTTTAAATTAATTTTGCAATGTTTCTGAATATCTTGCTTATGCAGAAGCTCTCACCAGACAATTTTGTCTCTGGGATTATTAGAGGATGAATTCCAGAAGTGTTCTGCCACTCCTGTGGATATGACCAAAACATCATGTGTATGTGTGCATGTATCTTTCTCTTCTTCACACTTCCTTACTTCCACACCTCACCTCCTCACACCCTCAGATGTATGTAAACAACACCTAAAACCTCTTGAAAAAGAAAAGAAATAATCAATTACAAATGTCTTCCATGAATTAACTTGGTAGGATATTTTCCTTAAGTGCCATTTGTGAGAAAAACATGCTGTTCCTACAGAGTTATGCAGAGAAAGGGAGAAGATGGTGCTCACACTTCATGGCAAAGGGACAGCCATCAGAGTTTTCATCTTTTCTGAGCCTCCCATAATCAAAAACTGAGATTGCTCAGTTCTGATGCAATTCCTTCTAGAAACAACACTAGAAGTTCAGACACACCTCTTCAACCAGTTATGAATCACCTAGGAGTGTTTTCCACATATTTTTATTTTAGAAGCCAGCCAAATGTGTTATATTTGGTATTACCCATGATTAAGTATTGACAATAAGTAGCCAGGGGGGGTGTAGAATCTCTGTGTGCCAATGTATTTCCTTTACAGTGCTGTTTCATAATGCCAGATGCAACTGAGGCAATGCCACCGAGGTCCTGTTCAATTTGACACTGAAGCATTGCAAAATGTGATTTCACCCTATTAGAACATGAAAAAGAAATTCAGAGGATAGCTGTGCTACCCCTTCAAAAGATACTGCTACACTGAAAATTCTGAACTTTGGGTTTCAAAGCATGTAGCATGGAGTCAAACCTTACTGTTACCTAATATTGAGCACCACAATGCTTCAACATACACAGAAGAGTGATTCTGCATGATAAATGTAAACCTGAGCTTCTACAGATCTCAGTATTATGACTTAGCTAATACCAAACAGTAATTATATTTTGCATTGTTGGTGTTCACCAGCAAGCATTACCTAAACCTCAATAGAAACTTTACTTTACAAAGATTTTGAGGATTGAAAATCTGTTATATTGCAATGAGAGTGAATCTTTGACAAGTGTTTCCAAGAGAAAAAAACCCTCAGGCATACAGAACAAGATGGATCACCTAGAATAGCTCATAACAGTTATGACAGAACTTGGATCATGGTGTCTGAGTTATATCTGTCCTCTGAACTGGTAACTCACCCATGGTGCTTTTACTGCCAGACTCTGAATCTCTATTTATTAATTAATTAACCCATGCAAATATGATTTAAAAATTTAAAGTCTTATGATAAATGAGTGTCTATATAAAAATACATTTCTGCAATGTATGAGTGGGAAAAATATGATTTGTTATTTCATAAGGTCCCATACTGAAATTGGCACGTTTCCCCCCAGATCTGAAAATATATTTTATCACTTAGTAGTCCAATGATCAAGTACAGGAGATAATATTTTTCTGCCAGAAGAACATTAACATTTTTAAAATGGAGAGGACAGTGAACAGCCTAAAAGAAGCAAAAAAAAAAAAAAAACCCAAAAAACAAAAAAAACCCCAACCCCCCCCACTGAANTAACATTTTTAAAATGGAGAGGACAGTGAACAGCCTAAAAGAAGCAAAAAAAAAAAAAAAAAAACCCAAAAAACCCAAAAAACCCCCAACCCTGCCTACTGAATCAGGTCTGGATCAATAATATCTGGGTTTTCTTCAGGGAAGGCAGGCTAACAATATACAGCATTTTTAGGATTTGGTTATATGGCTCAGATAAGCATCTGTAGCTTGCCAAATGCTTGAGAAGAAGGGAAAACAAGAATTGTATCTTGGATTAAAAGTGATTTTCTTTCTTTTCTGATATTTGCATTTTTATGCATTTTTCACTGTATTTTCCACCTAGGATTATATAAAGAAGCAAGCATATTTCCTTTTAGTCTAGTAAAGCTGCAGACTGACCTTGGCTGAATGCCAGGCACTCACCAAAACTCCATCATTCCACTCCTCAAGTGGATACAGGAGAGGAAATGTAACAAAAGATTCATGGCCTGAGATAGGGACTGGGAGAGATCTCTCATCAAATACTGCTGCTGGTGAAACTGACTCAACTTAGGGATATTAATTGAATTTATTACTAACAAAATGAGAGCAGGATCATGGAAAATAAACTAAATCTAAAACCACTTCCCCCCACCTCTCCCTCCTTCCCAGCTCTACCTCCTCCTCAGTGGTGGAGGGAGACAGGCAATGAGAGTTATGGCCAGTTCATCACAGGTTGTTCCTGTCACTGCCCAGTGAGAGGAGTTGTTCCCCTGCTCCAGCATGGGCAACAGTTCTCCACAATGTGAGTCACTCTTCCGTGGGGTGCAGCCCTTCAGGCAAAGCCTTCTCCAGTGTGCATCCCCCCACAGGGTCACAAGTCCTACCAGGAAACCTGCTCCAGCATGGGATCCCCTCTCCATGGGTCTGCAGGTCCCTGCCAGGAGAGTGATCCAGCACAGGCCTTCCATGGATCACAGCCTCCTCTCACCTGCTCCAGTGGGAGTCTGCTCCACAGGCTGCAGGTGGATCTCTGCATCCCTGAGCTCCTCCATGGCCTGCAGGGGCACAGCTGCCTCTCCATGGGCTGCACCGTGGGCTGCAGGGGAGCCTCTGCCCTGGCTCCTGGAGCAGCCCCCCCCTCTCCTTCTTCACTGACCCTGGTGTCTGCAGGGCTGCTTCTCTCACACATTATCAGCCCACTTGTCCCTCGCTGCAAAGGCATCTGTGCAATTACTGCTTTTTCTTAAATATATTATCACAGAGGTGCTACCAGCACTTCTAATTGATCCAGCCTTGGCCAGCCTACCAGTCCTGGAGCTGCCTGGCATTGGCTCTGCTGGATATGGAGGAAGTTTCTGGTGGCTTGTCACAGAAGTTACCCCTGTAGCCCACCCTCTACCAATGCAAATCCAATACAATGGCATCTTTACTGATAAAATAATAAAAATAGAACAAGACCCAGAGAAATGGAGATAAACTTTATTAGAGTTCTGGACATTTCAGGCAGAGCTGAATACTAAAGTTCAGTGATCCAGGATTTCCAGAGGAAAAGGGAGTATAACTCTGCATCTATGCAGATATTTGAGAAGCATCATTGCAGTGGTCTGGGGAGCCTTGATCTAAGATACCATGCTTGAAATTAATTTGTGAAAGTAAACAACCATTTTCAAGGTTAAGTGTAGCCTCTGTCCTGAGAGTGTGTAGCAGCAATTAAAGAAGCAGGCTGAAAGACTTTCCTGAAAGAATACTTAGCTGCTGTTTTGGGCAGGAGTAAATAGTCACAGGCTGTTCCTACTTGGTAAGTTTGGGAAAAAAAGACTTCACTGGAGGTATATCCAGAAATAAAATGCCAACTTTATTTAACAGTAGAGTGAATCTAGGCTGTGACACAACAGTGGAGTTTCTGCAAGTCTGAAGGCCCTTTTTATCATGAGGCACTTCCAAGGACTGTTTAGTCTGTCTTGACTATCCTCAAAGTGAAAAAAAAATGTGGTTCAAAACAATTGCTAGGCTCATCTATCCTGAGCTGTTGCATACATCCCAGCTTTTTGCTGTGTCATCATGAGACTCAAAGAGAGCTTGGACCTGTACAGGAAATGTCTTTGATAATCAGAACCAGAATTGATGCAAAGTCTGAATTTTCATTGAATAATGCAGTGTATTTCTGTGGGACTGAAGGTACTAAGAACAGGAATTTCCAGCCTATTACTTATTGTTACCTATTGACAGCACTGAAGATTTTAAAGACCTGTGGAATTCCTTGCTTAAACATGTCTGACATATATTCAGTGTTAGAAAAATTAGAGGCATATCAGATGTCTAGAAGGAAAAGGTGCGCTCTGAGGTCAGACCATCTTCCCCTTCACTTTTGTTTCAATATTATTTTCAGGTTTGGGTTTTCCCTTAATAACAGAGAAAAACTTCTGTTTCTCTAAATGCTTTCAGAGTTGTCTTTTCTGATTCATGAGTTGTCCTTTTCCCCTCCATTCCCATCTCCTTCCTTGGAAATTAATTGCCATGTCTGTAGTAAGAGCAGTGTATGGCCTTTGTAGGGTACCTACCAGGGATAGGCTGTGGAGGCAGACCAGGGAGTCCTCTTGGTGTGTAGATCCAGTCTGCTGCAGAAGCAAAGCATGTTTTTTCCTCCTGGATAGGGTGAGAAAATAATGTTTAATTCCTTTACCTTTTCCATTTGCTTAATTTCTCTCCTTTACTTATTCTCAGTATATGTTACAAAAAGATACCATCTCACCCCCTGAAGTCACTGCAATTTCATGTTGGGTGAAAAGATTCCTGTGTACTCTCTCTGAGATTCAATGCATTGTTTAAACTGGTGTAAACATCTAAGATGTCATATTGGTGTGAAATTTAAACTCTTACATGTGTAAGTACATTAGTTTTTGCACTGTGTCTCTCTTCTTGATTACACAGCTTGACACTTGAATTTTTTTTTCTGATCAACCTATAGACAATGTGTTTGGGCACCACAGGAACAAAATTTGAAGTAGATATTCATATTGTCCTGGATAAAGATGGTTATACAGTCCAGACGCCCTGCAGCAAACACACTAACATCCACTTAGCTCCTGATCTCATTGTTTTATTGTCAATAGTAGAAATAATTGCAGAGCTTGTAGTATCATGGCACTTAGCATCCTGGCTGAACAGAGCAGAACCATAGTGTTGGGTTTTGGGAAGACAGTGGAAAGCTAACTCCTGCCTGACTTTCCTCTTCCCACAAAAAGGTATCCTGGTAGAATCCTTCTCTCTCATAATTCTCCTTATTAGCGTTGGGAATTTTTTGCATTTAATATTTGAGAACTTCTGGCTTATGAGATACATTGTGATGTCTCTAGGTTATGAATTTCCATGCCAGTCAAAATAACTATTTATTCTAATATTCTTCTATAGCGGTGTCAAATAGTTCAGAATATTTCAGTGGTGACCAACAGATAATCATAGAGCAATGGAGTCACATATAAACCATTCTTACCAAAATCAGCAATTTACAAATTAGCTATAGATTCAGCTGAAAATTTCTGTTATCCTGAAATCCTTCAAACCAGAAGATCATTTAGCCAAATACTGAATCTGAGCGCCTTGTTTTTCATACACATAATTATGGAATGTAACAATCACAATATTAATAAAGTTTCTAATTCTAAATAGGTTGAGGTGTTTTGGGGGGGGTTGATTTTGGATTTTTTCTTGGGGTTTTTTGTTTTTTTTTTTGTTTTTTCCCCTTCCTTCAAAAATATTACATAGTTTGTCTGATTTTTCTCTGCACGCTTTGGAGATAATTGTTTGCATTTGCAATGTGCACAGGCATAACATCTGCCTCAGAGTGAGTTGCTGTGCTCACTACTCAATGAAGCAGTGAAGCATTTGAAATGCAGGAACATCCCTCAGACATCGTTGCTAGTTAATGATTCTTCATGCTCTGAATGTTGCATCTCATGCATCCCGTGTCTATTAATCTTAAAATGACACACCTCACCTTATCAGTAGTCTCACTAAGAAGCATACCCAACAAAACATGAGAGGAGCCTTTTGAGAAATAAACATGTATCTTCATCATTCAAAAAAGAAAAAAAATGTTGAGAATATTGTTCTCCCAGTGTTCCTCTGTAAATCACCAACATTTAACTTGGAGCTAGTCATGCCTAATCAGGCTTCATACACAGAACTCAAAATTAACAAACCTCATGCTGCTCTTTTCTGACAATCTTTTTTGGGGTTTTTTTTTCCATATCCATCCTGGTGTCTGGAAATGAGGCAAGCATTAGGTAAGTAGGCTGAACAGCTAAGCAGATGTGAATAAAAATCAATGATAAATGCAGTGTTCAGGAGCATGCAATAAATCTGAAATGGTACATTTACAAATTTAGACCAAATTAAAAAAGAATTTGCAACCTGTACAAAATAAGGGTGCACATCAAAGAGGAACTTGCACTTTTGGAAAAGAATGATATATTCTCAAAAAACTGTTGGGGACGATTGTAAAGACAAGGTATTTTAATCCAAATTTTAACCAACAATATATTTGTGTTTGTTTTGGCATTTACTTGGAACTCTAGCTAACATTGCCTCTCCTAACTGATGCAGTCTTTCTACAGTCAAAGTTCTTAAATCACAAGATATGTTTTAGTGATTAAGCCCTTTGTGTGAAACACTGTATGGTAGTCTCAAAAAGGAAAAGTGGGTAGATTTGCAGTAACCTGTTGTACTATAGAGCTCCCAGTAGGATTTGACAAGTTTTTCTTTCTTGTACCCTGAATGCAAACTAGAGCGGCTTGCATTAAGTATCACCTTAAAAAAGAAATCACCTTGAAGGCTGCCATCAAGGAAAAAGGAAAAAAGAGAAGGCAGCAGGGAAACTCTTGCACAGTGAACTATAATCTCAGTACAAATGACTCCAATAGTTAAAGAAAACTCAGGGTCTCAGTGCTTCCTGAATCTTGAAACAGTCTATTATAATATTTACTTTGAATTACATTTTTTCTCTCAGCAACACCTTGCACCAACACATTTTAGAGTAATATTAAACCTTAAAAAGAGATTTAATAATGCAGAAATTGAAAGATTAGGAATTTTAAAACCCACTTATCTGTATCAAAGAGGATCACAATGAATTTCAAGTGGGATTCAGAAAGTTCTTATTAAGCTAAAACCTGAATTATATTGTTTGATAAAAATAATAATTTAAATTATTTTTTCCCAAGGTCATTTAATACAAAGGAATTTAAGATTTGTGCGTCAAAGGTACTAAGCATTAGATCTTGATTTCAAGTATTTGCAAGACTTTTCTTCCTCAGTCTTGAACTGGTTTAAAAGCCAAAATGACCTTTAAGTATAAAATATAAAAATTAAATATTAAATATTTTTCATTATATCTCTTTTCTTGATTACACAGCTTGGCACTTGAATTTTTTTTTCTGATCAACCTATAGACAATGTCTTTGGGCACCACAGGAACAAAATTTGAAGTAGATATTCTATTTTCTAGTTTGAAAACAGGCTGTCCCTAAAATAATATTGTGATGGGAAAAGAATATTAAAAGAATAGAGCATTTTGAACATGTAAGGATAACACATAATTTATAGAAATATCCTTCTCAAACTAACAGAAATTTGAAATCTTTTTAAACTCTTCTGGACTTATTTAGATTTCAGCTTGTTAAGGACTGAGTTGATGATGACACATTACACGACAAGTAGTTCAGAAATTCCTAAAATAAAATTTCCTTAAAATACAAAACTGAAAAATAAAAGAAAACAGTTTATCTGTCTTCAGAGTAGTGGATTGATTTTCCCATTTAAAAAACATGTTCTAGGGTGGTTTTTATTATGTATTAGGAGACTATCCTTGTTTAACAATGCTTATTTCAGCTAAAACAAAAGAAAAATAATTTGCATCTAATCCATTATGGATCTGATCTGGAGATTGTGGAAATCAGCCATTTATTAAACCGGCACAGTCTTTGGGTCAGGCTGCATATGAAGAAAGAAAATGCTTTTGGCTCCAAGATTTTTTTTTTTTTATTATTTTATTATTTATTTATTTATTTATTTTTTTTTAC
Organism: Urocynchramus pylzowi; assembly: GCA_013397555.1. Taxonomy (NCBI): domain Eukaryota; kingdom Metazoa; phylum Chordata; class Aves; order Passeriformes; family Fringillidae; genus Urocynchramus; species Urocynchramus pylzowi. The sequence continues at coordinate 383,924 of VZRH01005577.1, read as the reverse complement.
ATCCTGTAAATCTTGCAGATCTGGAATAGCAGCAATATGATATATTGGCAGAATTTAATTTACATATTGAGAATGTGAAGCTGACTCATCAGACACGGAATCGCAAAATAAATAAAACGGTGAGACTTAACAAATAACATCATAAAGCTTTATCTTAAGTCACCATATTCATGAAGTGTAAGATAGTGGCCAATACCAGATTTATGATGATTGTATATTTCTATTTCTACTTATTCAAAATTTCTTTGATGGCAATATGATTATAAATGGGTTTGCTTGGTGGGTTGCATACAATGGAGTGCATTCTACTTTCAGATGCCTATAATTGTTTTAAATATATATATTTATAAGGAGATCAGCATTATTCAATTGCACTCTATTCATTACTCTCTGTCCACTGCTTTAATTGGCATCCTGGAAAAAAGCATTAATTGTTTTTGATCACAGCAGGCATTCACCCTACTGAAGACACAGGGAAGGATAAGTTTAATTTTTCATTTAGTTTAAACAGAAATGACTTACTATTTAACAGTGACAAAACTGTATCAGGAAATAGTTTTGAGTAGTACACTGCTCTTCCTTTTTTTTCAAGCTTATTAATTGTAAATGAAGTGAATTAAGCAATTATCATTTAAGTGTTGGTGTTAGCATCCAGGTTTTCAGAAATCATCCCAAACAGTCCAGAATGGAATATACCACTTGCTATTTTGGAGTTAAAAGCAAAGTAGGAAACAAACCTTCAGCATACTGCAAACGAAACAGAGCGGGATTGAAAGCATTGTAATAAAATTGCCAAAGGGAGTAAGTTCTCAGGCAAATCAGGCACTGTTCAAATACTAAATCTTGTTTTGCATTCTAGCAAGCAGAAAAAAAGGGAGATGCAACAAAGAAAACAGACATCATCTTAGATTAGTCCAACGTAAATGAAAGAAAGAAAGCAAGCTGAAAATTGTAGAAGAGTTGATTTCACTACATGTTTATGTTAATAGGGTATTTGACTTTTGAATGCTTCATAAACCTTGTTATGTTCAGTGCTATTTGAGGTAGTAAAACAGCTGGAACTCTGCCAGAAACTTTAATTGGAATCAGCTTAGCAGACACTGACAAGGTTTCCTAGTGTTTAGTTTCAACCTTATAATAAAAATGCAAAATTATGTGCTATGTATTTTCTGTTCCTCTTTGGTGTACGCCCATAAAGGTGAGACATAGCTGTGCTAGAAAATAGAATTTTTTTTTTCACATGCCTTGGGCCAGTGTTTTAACAGGGCAGCGTGAATAGTATTGCTTATAATTAGATGTTTCCTCACAAAGGAGGCTGCAGAAACTCATCATAGACCTCTCCTTTTTTGTACATCTTGGTTATTGATTAGGCCAATGTGTCAGATGGCCACAATAACACCAGAGGTGTTAGCAGTATGACTAGGGAATGGGATCAGAGGGCATCACCAAAGAAACATCAGAGGAGCAGTCTGATTACACTCTTCATCTAACAATAAATTAGAGAGCTGCAGACCAGGGCATCTTGCCATACAGAAGGAAGGGATTATTGTTTTGTGGAGCCAGCCCAGCAGGCTTGTCCATATGAAGGAACCTAAAAAAAAAAATTTTGTCCCAGTAAACAACTGCACTGTTTGAGCCTTTGAAACTGATTAGAATCTTTGATTCAGGACTATTAAAAAAAGATTATTCATTCATTATCTATAGCTACAAATTAATAGATTAAAAATCTTTCTCCCTTCAGATTATCTGCACGATCTCTTGGAATTCTATACTTGATAAATGTAGGTCATAGAGATAGGTAACAAATATAGATAAATGACTTTCACCAAGGTTGTTAAGATAGAAATGAATCCCACGACAACGTTACATTGTCAAGAGGCCAAAAGTAGTCAAGAAAGTCATGTCTGGGAAACATAGCTTTCAGAGTTTTAATAGAAAATCTTCACCTTGGGAAACTTCTAGTTCACAGAAAATACCACTTGCCTTGTCCATCCCCATCCCATGAAGCCATTTTTTGCAGGCTATTTATGGTGTCACTACCAAACCTTGGTACAAATATTACTGCTGCATTCAATGCAGTTCCTCATCAGCTTAAATGTTTAAATACATAAAGTGAAAGCAAGAATAAGAAACAGCAAAAGCCATGTTTGTTTGCTATTTGCAATTACTTTGAAATATCATGGCTGAGTAGCACAGAGGTACTGACTGAGATAGAAATAATTTTTCCAGGCCAACAGAAGTTTTATAAACTTGCTCCCAGCCACAGGTTCAGGTTTTGCAAGGATCTGTAATCTCAGACCCATAAAGGCTTTTGAGTTCTCTGGCCTGGGGGTTTAAGGGAAAGGCAGATGATTTGACAATTTGTCACTAGCTCAGTGCTGCAGTCCAACAAATACACCAGTAAGAAGACACACAGGTTTTGTACTGACCTAATAGTGCAATGCTTCAGGACTTGTAGGGGCTTCCTTTGACCTGAGCTTATTTTTAGCTTGCTTAAAGTATCATAGCAATTGTCTACCAGTCAGGTGCCTACTGCCTAAATTTGCCTTAGTTTTTTTACTTTTGCACAGCACAATGCGTAATGCTAATTAATAGAGAGTAATAATAACTAGCAATTCTATGCAGACTGAATTCTTTATGACCCTGGAATAAAAATGGCCTGTGAGACAGCATAAGCATAGGAGGATACAGAGGCTTTAGAATGTGAAAACTCGTAAATCTTCATGGTCAGTCACTGCTTATTAAAGGCATACAACCCTGAGAGATAGGTACATCAGTCCTAGAGTTAGCAAAAAGGACAGAAGAACAAGTGTAATGGGGAATTCCAAAGGAAGTGAGAGAGAATGCATTCTAGTAGATAATTTAAAGAACTTAGTGACAAGTGGATGGAAAATTGAGAACAGAGATAACCCAAATCCATAACTGTGGATTGTTTCCACAATCATCCGATCAGAGGTTGGCATGCTAAGGAATCATCGTACCCCTCTCCCTGATTCTTTTTGAGTCAGCCAGTGGGGCACTGGAAAGTGAACACAGAGGAAAGGTACTTGTATGTTCAAAATGTGTAGCAGTATGATAAAGGATTTTTTAGAGTAATAATTAGGTAATTCAGACTATGTTTTTAGTTTAATTACAGCTGCAATAATAACTGTTTATTGTGTTTGTTTAGGCTGTTAAGACTTCAATTAAACTAACAATACATTTTGACTCTGCATATAAGTTATGGCTCCTTTTTTTTGCCCAGAACAACATTTTGAAAGTACGAGTGAATACCACATGTATGCACCTTTATCTGAAGAAGTACACAAGTCTTTGGAAAAAGGAAAACAAAGACCGTATTTAAAAACTGCTATGAAAATATGGCTGTGTATTTATCATACCTCTGACATTAAAGATCATCCACTGGTTATCCCAGCTGTTCCATTCAGTCTCATACTTTTTTATGGTTGATAATTTTACATGTTTAGCTGTTTTTCAGGAATCTCACTCTGCAGGAAAATAAAGTGAAAGTAAAGTGATAAAATACTCCCATCTCCTCCAAAGTTAGAAAATAATTTGTCCCAGTAGTCTGTCTTTTACTAAAATTCTGTTCTGAGTGATAACTGAAGCTCCACAAAATAAAAGAAAAAATATTTAGGTTTCTCTTTCCTGTTTCCTGTTTTTACTCTCATGGTAAAAAATGGTTGTAAGAAATCAAGTCTCACCAGCCTTTGTGATCCTTGCATGAGGTTGGTAAGCAAGCAGCAACCAAAAGCTAGGGTTTGTTTATAGGGCAAGCCCTGTACCTGTTTGCCTTGTTGGGTACAGACTTTTTGCTTCCCTTTCCAAAAAGGTAGTTAAGAGTAACTGATAAAACTGGGCCCATTGGTTTTTGTTCTAGAAATCTCTGTAGAGAACATGGAAGCAATCTTCTGTGTTCAGCATATGTCTGATGGAGTTCAGTATTCTTCATGGTTATAGTCATACTTAATTCAGGAACACCTTAGCATCAAGTAGAAACAGGAAGCAACATTGTTCCCATCAGTGTCTAATTCCATATTACATCACTTCATTTTCAGACTTTGCAAAGATAAATGTTATTCATACACTTTTATCTGCAATGCTATAACTGCATTACAATGGGAATGAAATTTCCCTAATTTAGGTGGCAGAAATGATTTTAAAGACAAGAAAGAGTTTAATTGATGGCCTAAAATCATCGTCCTGCTTCAGAGAAACAAAGCTGAAGAGTTGCTGTCCAACTGAGCAGCTGACAAGGGATAAGCAAACATTGAACATCTAGCAACTCTAAGATTATCAAAGGCCTAACATCTAGTATCTACCAGTAGATAGCAGACAAGGTTGAGCAATAGGAACTGAATGAAGGGGAAGAAAGCAGAAAACAAATTAGAGAACACATTTACCACAAGTGCAGAGGAATACATCTGAAAGGTGCTGGAAAACCAGATAAAATACAGTATGAACTCTGCATAGTTTGTATTTTTTTATTCTCATTTTTTAAGGAAAGATAATGCAACTGCTAAATATTTCCCCTCCCTTGATATTCTCAGAGCTTCAGGTGCATTAAATGAAGCATATTTGAATGGTGGTGAATCAAGCAGGCACTATATCCTCATTCTGACCAGGATGGGGTTGATTTTTGCAGCAGCCAGGAGGGGGATGGCCAGGTCCCTGTGGTTATTCTACACTTCCTCATGCCATGTGGAATGGACAGAGAGAGGGTGTATCCCTTCCAGTGTGGGTTGGTGGCAGAGTGTGTGGATGTGTGGTGACAGGTCCACATGGGGAGCATTGTGTGGGAATTGTTTGCCTGCCATTTTATACTCTGTTATTAATATTGTTGTTACTGTTAATTTTCTTATTTACTTCCTCTTTTTAGTAAATTGTTCTTATCACAACCCATGATCTATTTTGTGTCTTCAGTTCTCCTCTCCATCTTGCTGCAGGGGAAGGGGTGTGGGGAGGAAATGAGAGAGCAGCACACAGCCCAATGTGTTTCAGTGGGAACAGTAAATTGGGGAACACCATTCCTTAACCATGGCACACTATAATGCCCATCTATGGAAACACGTTTGAGGGAAGCAAGAGCTTGTGAAAATGAAAAAAAAAAAAAGATTCCTTTTTTTACTTTAGATTTGAGTGCTATTTATAGTTAGCTTTCTTCAACAAAAGAGTTTTGAAAGTTCATTGTGTGCATCTATTTTAAGTTCACCTATTAAAAACCTTATTTTTGTCCCTGTCCAGACAGGTAGGTTACACAATGCACACCCATGGTCTGATGTGTCAATCATACAAAGCAAGTTGTCCATCTGATCATCAAGATTAATTTGTCACCTGAGCATGGCTGATCTGTGTCTGTGCCACTGCAAGTGCTTTTGTGACATATACTGTGTTTACTCTGCTGCTGCTGATTACACATGGCTGTTTAGGCCAGAGTATCAGGACCATAATTTTGACATACCTTTGACTCCAGCTGAAGGTTTTTTGCTTGCTTCCACTCTCAAAACTCTAAAAGGAAGGCTATATGGCTTGGACAACCAAGGTGTAGCTATTTCAGCACATGTGCTAGGCTATACTGTCTCTTACAAGAATGGCCTTTGTTACTAATTTGGGTTATGAGCATGGTGGAGCATCTTCATACAACCCTCCATCAGCTGCTTTGTACGTACCATGCACAAGCAAAGCCAACCCATTTTTCTTATAAATCAATCCCATTATGTCTAAACTGACCACTTCTTATGCAAATAAAAAAGAGTTGTAACGTTTCTAGAAGGTACAAAATATTTGAGTAGGCGATATTTTTACAAATATTAAAATGTGGTAAATTGGTCATGCAGCCGATGTACAAGCATTTGATCTTTCTGCCATGCCCTGCACAGTACAATTCTCTAAACTGCACTTCAGCTTCTGAGAAATGTCACAAAGAATTTTTCATAGAGCCCAGGTTTTTCTTACCAAATTCTTCTTCCTGTAAGGAAAGCTGACTGTTAGCAAGGTATTCCTTATTTTTAATCAAAACCTGCCTTTAAAATACTGTGACTATATGAATAGTTATACATATGCCTAGGAAAGGAGCTGTGTGCGTGACCATGTGTGTGACAGAAATCTGATTGCTACCAGCATCCAGCATGTGTTGGGCATTTATATTTGAAGCTATGAGGCTATGTCATACTAAAAAAAAAAATCAGAAATGTAGAATCTATAACTTACCACAGGATTAATTTTGCTAAACTCAAGGTGTACTTCAAAGGGATTTCTATATTTAAAATGAATTTGTGTTCTCAAGTGTGTTTGTGTGTGGGCAATATAGTTTAGATACTGATACATTTTGTGATATGCAAGTTACAGGAAGGGGATTCAATGTACCATTTCATGTGTCACTTAGTGCTGTAAATCATCTATGAGCTGGACAATCTAATTGTTTGTTCATCACTTCCAGCAGGATGAGACAAGGAAACTGCTGTCAGCTGACATTCTGCCTTTGCTTTGAAACTCTGTGCAGAGGAAACAGCTGCTTGCAGCGGGAGTTTTGGGGTCTGAAAGGTGATCTCTAGTCCTAAAATCTGTGATAAATTAGGAATTGATGTTGTCTGAGTGAACATGTTACTGCAGGCTGGATAAATAAAGGAATGGAGGTTACTGAGGTAAAGTCCACAATAGCTATTTTTGTGTCTGTGCTTTACAGATCAATTTTGTGACAGTATTGCTGTGCCAGAGCACACACCTCAAACATTAAACAAATTCTTGAGGAGTTTATTCCTCATACAATTGACATTTTTCAGTCTGTGGTGTGATATACACTAAACCTGAGATCATCTCCCTGAATTATCACAAGCTGCAAATAGGTAGACAAGGTAACATATTACCTTCTTTTTACACAAAAAATAATCTTTGTTAAGTAGAGAATTATAATTCTGCTCTTTCAGAAGAGTGAGGAAAGTAAAGCAGACAGGACAGCTCTGTGTAAAAAGGACCAGATGTGAACTGCTGGTCCTGACTCTGTTTAATCAAGTAGAGACAAGGTTCTGATAGACAGGAACAAGTCTAAAGCAAAGACTTTTCAGGATAGAAATATTACTGCTATTTCCTTGTCTGGACATAAAATGCAATGAAACCAGAAAACAAAGTTGACTCTGTGTGTCAGCAAGGATTTCCTATATTATAAGGGAACCATGAAAGAGGATTTAAAAGCCAATCTTTCTTTCTTCCTCTTATCACAGGGGTTGCAGAGGCACTCTATTTTTCTTTCTTGTCCAGTTCTAAAGGGACTTGATGGCCCTTTGCATTCTGGATGGCAGAGGTGTAAATACAAGTCGCTTAAACCTGTGTCATCTTTCAAAGTTGCCAGGCATTGTTCTTTTCATTATGGTTACACACTGCTCACGAACACTTTTGTTTGGTTTCTTTGCAATTTTCTTTAGTTTGCCAAAAGACCTTAAAAACAATTCATATTGCAACAGAAATGAGCTATTTAAAAATATTGCATATTTACCAGTAGTATGAATAGGCAATTTTAGTACAGTCACCTGATGCTGGGATTTTCAAAACAGTGTGCTGCATAATTCCTTTAGACTGCCTAGAAAATCCCAGCCTGGGATCTTAGCAGCATACAGAATACATTAAGAATACAGATATGTCAGGAGAATCTCATAGTTATATACAGGCTTTATAAAGCATTTTGCTTGATCCCAGGAATTGGTTTAAGTGGTTCACAGACTTTGCAAGGCATAAATTGCACTCAGAAAGTAGAGGGTTTTTTCCCACAAAAATTTTCCTTCTCAGAAAATATCTTTAATACAGAATGAAACTTACTGCATAAGTCTCCCTTTTGTGTATCTTCCATAAACTTCAGACAAACCCTCTTCTGAAATAATCTTATCTCTTCAAAAAGTGATTGTTATAGCCCTCTGCTGGGGTAGAATTATCTAACTTTTCTCATCAAATCTCATTATTTTAACAGATAGGGCAGTGTCTAATTGTCTCCACACTAAGAACCCTTGCTAATCAAACATTTTAAAAACACTTGGCTGATTCTTTGATAAAGACTGAAAGAATCAGCAAATCTTTGGGAGAAGTCAGCAGGTATAACCAGTATGCCTATCTTTCAGGTTTCTATTGAGATTTTTCCTTCCTGCACATCAATTTTATGAGCATCCATGTGTGTGCTAAGTTATTTTGATCAACATTTGTCAGGGTGAGAACAAAGATATAAAACTACACAAAAATTTACAAAAAGGTTATGTTGTAGAATACCTGTTACTTGAACTCAAGATGTCCTTGACATTTAGATTCAGTGCTCTTTCAAGATATTAGAGGCAGGATTCCCAGGGAGCAGTCCTATGCTCTGTGGTGGAGGCACAAAACTACAGATCTACAGCTGTGGAGTAGGAGTTAGCTGGCACCCAGGGACTCACCACACTGACAGTGGGGTTGGGTCTGGTTGCCAGGGATTTTCCATGATTTGTGACAGTTTTGCCAATCATTAGCTTCCAAACCACTTGCTGACATAAAACCCAACTTAAACCTGGAGTATCCTTGCATAGGCTCTGTCCCAGAGGCTAAAGACTTTCAGATTCCTTTCTCAAACAAAGTCAGAGACATGTTATTTCTCATTAGGATGGATTTTCTAGCTCCAGGCAATGCTCTGGTCTACTTCAGAGCAGTAGGCAGGTGACTCTGGCAACAGCTGCAGGAAACTCATGCTCTGTGTGAATAAAAAAAGGTCAAATATCTAGGCCAAATTTCCTCTGATGTAAACCAGAAATGTTATTACCAACTCACACACTTCTATTAAAGCTCTGTGGTCCTTGGATGAAAATCTCTGCATATTATTACATTATCTTTGTTCCATGCATTTGTCAAGGCCTGAATTCAGCGCAGCAGCATGCTTCCTTAAACACTGCCAACTGCACAGTGTCTGGTACTCCTGAATTAATTCACAATTTCTGTTTTTAAAACCAATTCCTCTCCACATTCATTTAAAAAAATCCAAAAAACCCCCAAACAAACAAAAACCCCCTCACCAGGCAGGCAAAAGCCTTTGTACCAAAAATGACAAATACATTTGGAAGTAGTGCTAATCAAATTTTGATTTTACGACTGAAGAACTTAATCTAAGAAAGAAACCCTGAGGAGACATGTGGGTGACTACTGCACTGGGTTTTTCATCCTGCCATGCAAGTTTAAGGAAAGCTTCATTTTTTGTATGTTCCTTGTTGAACCTGCTAAATAGAAACAGTCTGCAAAGGGAATCAATTTAACAAAATTATAATGTGTTACCAGGATTTTTTCTAAAGATTTATTTTTTCCTTTTAGGAAGCTTATCCTGGAGCTCTTTTGTCAACCAGTATTGTCACTGTGCAGCTTCACAACCTCATTTTGTAGGGCTGTTCCAATACTTTCACTTTATAATAATTTTTAAATTGATGACAGTTATTAGTTAGTCTTAAAATCATAGCCATCTAGTGCTTCACAATGATTAGTATACCTCATCCTCATGATGGCTTTGTGAAACTGATAAATAATTCGGGTCTATATTAAGGATGGGAAAGGTCACACACACAATACATATGGGCCATGTTCCAAGACTCCTAAGTTAGCACTGATTTAATTGTACCCTAACAAGAAATACCATGTAGAGCTAATTGGCTGGTCCCAGTGCTAGAACTTTGAGCTGCAGAACCAGAAAGTTATTCTGTTACCCATCATATTGTTATCTAGTATGAAGGGTGCAGGTTTCTTCAGGAGCTTTAGCTCCTGAGTTTAATTGGTCTCAACTCTAACCTGTGATGTAGACACACCTTGAGATGTGAAAAAGAAAGACTTAGCTCCACAAAGGAGCATAAGAAATACGACAACTTAAGTGGCAGGTAGGCACTCACAACCCTATGAGGACCTAAAGGGTCTTTCTGATCTAATCATGCTCCTAAAGGCCAAGCAGGGAACTGGTTTTCTCCACCAATTCCTTAAGCTATTGCTGTTGTCATCAGAACATCTAGATGAGGTTTTCCTTCCAAGCTGTTTAGGCAGAGGAATCCATCAATGAAGGAGCTTACGTGTTTTTGACACTCTCCAATTTGACTGTTCCTGCTGCTGCTGCTGAAAGCATCCCTGGGAATGTGTTGTACCATGGCCACTTGCTGAAGGAAGCTTGCACATCTTTCCTGACATCAGACATGAGCTGGTTTGGTAGCACTGCATGGAGAGTGTTTCATCTGAACATTTCTGCAAATAGGTACAAACCAGCCAGTTGGAACCATAAAAAACCCGGACAAAAAGTTTTGCTGGGTCGACCCTCAAAATGTATCTTTATGGAATAGCAGCAGAGCAAAGAATAGAGCCTAAAATAATAATACATCCCCCTGCCCCCAAATGCTAAAGCATATTAGCTTTGATTTTTTTTTTTTTTTGGTAAATTCAGACACATTTTTTCTGAAGTCTTTTTTTCCTTCTCCAAAGCAACATTGCCCTTATTGCAGTGAAACAAAAAAATGAAATATTGCTAAGAAAAGAATAGCAAAAAATTTCCTTTTAAAAAATTGTTTTCTACCTCTTGATACAATAATTTCTCCACGTGATCTGGATTTGGTAAGGCTGTCAGAGGAATGACCTTGTTCAGTACTTCAGTTTATGTTTTCATCTTCAAGAATTTGAGGTGGCTTATGAGCCAGGAAATGTAAAATATGAGAACACATCTTAAAGCAAATACATTTCTTTTATGGATTAAATAGAAAATTGCAGCTTCTTATATGGCAGAAGCCCTAAGTTATAAGAGTGTAATAAAATCAAACCTGAAATTTCCAGTTTTATGTTATATTTTTCACTTGTCAGAGGGAAACCTAATAAGAACTGCCTTTGGTAGAAGGCATCTAAAACAAAAGCAAATGAAAGGGGAAAATAAGTGTGGGGTTTTATTTACTTGTTTATTTATTTAGTATCATTGTGAAGACTTTCATTATTTACATTATTTTATTGAGGGCAAAAATGCTTTTCAGTACAGCTAGAGAAAAGTGCCTGTCATACATGCTCTTTAAGTTCTGTTCAGTGCATCAAAGCCAGAGCACAGGAAGCCATACAGAATATAACAGACCTTCTTCCACAAAACTTGCATTAGGAAGTATTTTTTCAAGGCATTAGGGGAAACATGGAGTGGATGTAGCAAGCTGGATCTCAGTATTCCTTTGCTGCCTGTTTTTCCCAAAAACATTACTTCTTAGGGAAACCTCTGACATAGAGTGAAAACCTTCTAAAATTTCTACCCAGAAAATCAAGACCTGGGCTATAGTCAAGACTTGGTTGACCATCATAGCTTTATACCTAACTTTATGCAAGGTAAAGGGGTCCTTGACAATGTATGCTTATGCACCTTTCTGCATGGGGACATACATATCCCAGCCAAATTTTTGCTTTTAGATAGATACCTCTCAGGATAAGTTTTCCATTGCAAGATGTGCAATATGCATTTGGAATAATGTAATAAAAATGCCATAAGACAGATTGTACCTATTAAAAATGCATTGTCAATGACAATTTTTAAAAGGAGAAGAATATTTATGCTTCCTCTAAATATTTTTTAATGGAAATAGTAAGAAATAAACCCATTCAACTTTTATTGCTGCTCCTGGCCTTGGTGACTCTCCCCTGTCCACCACATATTAGCCAAACTATTGAATATTTTCTGGTTTTGTTTTTTATAAATGTAAGATGTCATTTTTTTTGTCTTAAAGCCAGCATTTACATTTTGGTTTGTGCTACTTTCAGCAGAAATTTGGGATGATTAGCATACCTCCAGAGTAACATATCTTTTTGTCACTAATTAAAATTTTTTTCCTAACAATTCTGTTATAGAAACATAAATGATAGGATCATTTTATCATAGTATATGGGGTGGTTTTTAATTTTTTTTAACTTAAACTGTGATTAAGTTCCAGATAAATATAGTATATTGGCAAATAGCAGATCTTGACACATGAAATTATAATTTATATAATTCTACATAGAAAGCTAGTTAAAATTCCAGAAAAGAAAAAAAAAAAAAAAAAACAGGACAGCAGAAATGAAGCCTTTAAATTAACCTGCTAAAGCCATACTACAGACCATCTCTTTTCCAAGCTATATGAAAGATTGAAAGCTGACTGGTCAGAAACACACTTGAACAAAATAAGAAGAAATATTTGGTGCAAATAACAATGCTATTAAATAGGGCAGTGTTCAATAAAGAAGCCACATGCATTTGAATGAATTGCAAGCTTATAAGTGATTTAATAACCCTGCCTGGTATGGACAGAGAGGAAATGGGTTGGGCTTTATGTTTTGGTGTGGAGTAGAATATGACATGAGTGCTTTGGCAGGCATCATGCTTCCTTTGACCAGCAATATTTCACCGTTGCTTAAGCAATGTCTTTCCACTGAGAGGCAAAGCTTGAGTCCTGACTCCTTTTTAGTTAATGCCATCAGTTCTAGGGAAGAGAGGCTTTCATATGCTGCCAGGCCCAGTGTGGGCATTCATCTTCCACTCATCTAAGTGTTTTCATCTCTGTCAGATGTGTATTCTTAAGATGCTGGTAGATCTAATGTTGTAGAAATGCCCAGTGCTCTGTCAGGACTGAAGTTAATATGTGTTTCAACAGCATCTCACTGAGGTGATAGTTCTGAGAAAAAATTATATACCCACCTCTCTTTTTCCTCACTTTGTTTTGTACCAGTAATGACTGTGGTCTCTGGTGTAAATCTGACAAAAGAGCTAAGGGAGCTAGAGCTGTGGGATGAAGCAAAAAGCACACTCTCTTGTGCAATGAGGGAGGTAACATCTGTCCCATGACATCTGATCCTGGCCCTGCATCACCCACTGGATAAAGTTATCTTTGTGAATATTTTATCAGATTCATAAGGGACATGACAATATAAACAATACAGGATGCTTTTTTTTTTTCATCCCTACAAGAATATGTAAAACAGAGATATGGAAAAGAAGTAATTTATTAGCAGTGTTTGAATCTTGTTTTAAATGTGAAAAAAACACAGAATTGAGAATTTAAAAAAAAGATAAATAACTGATGTGCAATGTTTTAATAGCTATTAAAACCCAACATGTCTAATGTGTCAATGAAATTCTTGATGTATCCAATTTAAACATAAGCTTTTCAGTGTATTGATATGCAAAAGGTTTCTAAATGTGTACATTTGTGATCATATATACTGAAAATCTCTTTCTCTGTTTTTCACAGAATCACAGAATCAATTAAGTTGGAAAAGACCTCCAAGATGATTGAGTCCAATCTTTGATCAAACACATCAACTAGACCAGAGCACTAAGTGCCACATCCAATCCTTCTTCCCTTAAACACCTCCAGGAATCGTGACTCCACCATCTCCCCGGGCAGTCCNCACTAAGTGCCACATCCAATCCTTCTTCCCTTAAACACCTCCAGGAATCGTGACTCCACCATCTCCCTGGGCAGTCCCTTCCAATGCATTCTTGACAACCCTTTCTATGAAGAAATTTAAACTAATGTCCAGCCTGAACCTTTCCTGGCATGGCTTGAGGCCATGTCCTTTTGTCCTGTTACTTGTTACTTAGGACAAGAGGCCCCTACCTTGCTAAAACCTTATTTCAAGCAGCTGTAGAGAGTGAAAATGACACACCTGAGAGTCGTCTTCTCCAGGCTAATCAACCCTAGGTCCTTCAGTTGTTCCTCACAGGATTTACTCTCTAGATACCTTCCTACTAGAGCAACTTGAGATTAGAAATCTGAAATTTCTTTCCCAAAATAGTTTTGCCATATCAGAAAGTAACTTCTGAAAGTCACAGATGTAATATAAAGTGCATCTTACACTTTTCTGACATGCATGCTAGAGCTCTGGAAAAGTACAAGACTGCCACAGTAGAAAATTAATTCCTTGATATGACCCTTGTTGTAAAGTTTAGACAGTTCTTAAACTCATTTCCTGTATCTTCTAGTCATCCCACCTTACTTTGTACTAAGGGATCTGGCTACACTTCCAGAGTAGTTTATAGATGGACTTTTAAGTGCAAATGATTTGGGGCTGGAACTGTGTGTTTGTCATTCCTGGTAAAGTGGATAATCTAAGATTTCAGCTTAAAGGTGATATTGCAATAGAAGACTGTACAAATAATAAATGATAATAATTAAGCAGAACAGTCTGAGCATGAAAAGTAGCACTAACACAGCTCCCCCAGGTGCCTCTTCCTGACTTGAAGAGTTCACCTTGAGGATGAATTGCCAGTTCATTCTCCATGCCCATGAAATTTCCAGTCTCTCTGAGAGGCTCTATTAGCAGTAATTGTGTTTGTAATTTGTAGACATGTCAATCAACTAATTTCATATAGACCACTGAACAATTATTAGAATGCAACAATTTGGATTTTTACTGACCCAGGCTGAATTTCAGCTGGTAATTTACATCTGAAAGACTCCATATGGTATTACAAAGTCCCCGAGCCTGCAGTTTCCAACTGTTTATTTAATTCAGGTATGCTTATTAGTTTTAACACATTCACACAGTCTACACAACTTAGTTTGTAGATCTGCATGGATAAATGCCATTGACTTGCTAATGCATGTGGAAAGCATATTTTGCTAAATTAATTTGTGTGGGCTTAGGACATTAATCAAAAATGGTAGTAATTTCAGAGCATTCAATTTCTTTCCTCTTTTGGTTGTTCCTTGTTGTCAGAGTGGGGGCTTCAGTTCTCCACTTCTGGAAGTGTTGCACAGAATCACAGAATGATTGGGGTTGGAAGGGACCTCTGGATATAATCTAGTCCACCCCCTCTCTAAAGCAGGTGCACCTGGAGCAGGTTGCACAGGTTCACATCTAGGTGGGTAATGAGTAAGGCCAGACCAAAAGACTCCACAATCTCTGGGCTGCCTGTTCCCATCCTGTGTCACCCTCAAGGTGTTCACCCTTCATGAGATTCAGTTTGTGCCCATTGCCCTTTGTTGTCCTGCTGGTCTGAACTGAAAAGAGCCCATCCCCATCCTCTTGACAGCTGCTCTTAAGAGGTTTGTGTGGATTGACAATATCCTCCTTATGCATTGTGAAGCCATCTCTTCAGGCTAAACAGCCCCAGCTCCCTCAGTCTCTCTTCACAAGAGAGCTGACCCAGCCCCCTGATCTCTTTGTAGCCCTCCACTGGACTTGCTACATGTCTTTATTGTACTGAGGAGCCCAGAACTGGGCACAGCACTCCAGATTTGGCTTCACCAGGTTTGAGTGAAGGGGCCAGATCACCTCCTGTGATGTGCTAGCAGTGCTCTTCTCTGCAACCCAGGATACCACTGGCCTTCTTGGCCACAAGGGCCACTGCTGGCTCAGGGACAGCTTGTTGTCCACTAGGACCACCAGGTCCTTCTCTGCAGAGCTGCCTTCCAGCAGATCAGCCCCTAATCTGTACTGGTGTGTTGGATTATTTCTCTCCAGGACCCTGAAACTTCCCGGTGTCGAACCTGATCAGGTCTCTCTCTGCCAAACCTCTATCCTTACATGGATGCTTTTGCCCTCATTTTTACATGTCCAGCCTGACTCTCTGCCCAGCTACATAAAGCTTGAGGCTCCAGCTTGTTCCTGAGAGCTCTGGCATATGGAAGCTGTGTGAATTTACCCTGCCTATGGCCTGGACTGTGGGCCCAGGGCCCAGCAGCTGCTTTCTAGGAATCTTCCCTGAATCACAGGGAAGTTTGTCCCTGGACATGGAAAATGTGAGAAGGTTCAGAGGTTCCATTTTGCTTGAGCAGATGCTGTGCAGTTTAGGTAACTGATTTAACCATTTGTTCAAGATTTTAGTCCTTGGAGAACTGGTAAAATATTTGGACACCTGGGAGTGCATGAATACTACTGACTTCCCTAATGCTTTTATCATCAATGCTTTTTCTGGGATGAATAACTTCAGCTAAGAACTTGCATAATATCAGATTTTATGAGAAGTTCTCATTCTTGCCTAGCTAGAAAAACCACAAGGGAGCAGCCTTTCTTAAGGTTTCTCAGGCCTTTTGGTTATCAACCATAAAGTATAGAGAGACGCAAACAAATTAAGTTAAGGTAGAACTTTCCATACATATCAGATATTTCAATGCTTGACAGCATGAAATTCACTTTGTTTTTATTGTATTTAAAGGCAGTGCTCAGTCTTGCATGAGACAGAGTGTGTTTGGCCCAGACCTACAAGAGCTAATCAGCATTCTAGGAATTAACTAGGAGAGCAAGTGCTATGCTTTATTAGCCCAGGGGCTTAGGGGGTGTTTTACAGAAGTGAGCCCCACAAGGACTTAGGAGGAGCTTGCCTCCATCAAACTGTGAGGAGTCCAGATAGCCAGGTCCAGTTCATAAGTGTTATTCTACTTTTGGGAACTGCAATGGGCTCTGCACTTCACTGACTGCAGAAACAAGACATAAACTTCCTCCTCCCTGACCTCTTTGACCATCCAGAAGCTTTGCTACCTGTGGAAAAGACACAAGCACTGCCAGAAGTCTTGTCCAAGCAACCTTAACCAAATCTGTTCGACAGCCAGAGTCAGCAAAATACTGGAAAGAAGGATCTCATTCTCATGCAAATGTCTTGAGAAAGAGAGAACCAGAGGAGTGAAATATACGGAAAATGTGATATATTAAAATAGTTTCTAAAAAGAACATTTTTCAAAGTTTTCTTGAGCTGTCAGCAGCTGTTTAAATTTGTTCAGAAGCAATAGGGCAAAATGAAATCTTTTTCATATATGATTATTTTTATATTTTCAGGGCCTTTTTTCCCCCCAGGTATTATCTAGTGACACACAAGATAATGCATTGGGTCCAGGCAGAAACACTGCAAAAAAGATCAAACATTTCACTTCATCATCTTCAAATACTTTCATGCTACCATGGGCAAGAAGAATAGAGGAAAAGAAGCAAAAGGACACTTTAAAAAGGATCGAGGAAAGAAAGAGTTTATACACTGAGCTGCTACAAATTACTACTAGTAAAGCTGAAAAATCCCCAAATGCTGGAGATGTAGCAGTCTGGGAATGCAAGTAGAGATTTAAACTTCAATGAACAACCCTACCTCCCCCCACGCTTGCTTGGAGAAACATAGTCCCTGCTGTTCACCTATTAGTCCTGGGAGGAAGAGAAATGTGCAGGTGGCCTATATATAAAATACACATGATTATACAAGTATGGTCTATCTATGTGTGAATGCAGTAATGGCAGTATTGAGGGCCAAGATTCATCTGCTTCATTAAAAAAAAGTAAAAATTTTAAAAACTCCTAAACCTTGCAACTCACAGTTAAAGTATGATGCAGAAAACCTCAGGTAGCCTTTTTATTTGTTTATGTTCTGTGTCATGAATTCAGAGTACCATTTTTTTTTTTTAACAGGCTTTCCTAATAATGTTCTTAATATTTCATCAAAATGGTAAATGCTTATTTCTGTCATGCTAAACAATTTTTTCAGGATAAAGCATCACTAATTTTCCATCTTTACCCCTGCAACTTATGATTACTCTCTACTCTACTCTGTATTTAGTTTTATTTAAGCATGTCAGAACTCCTTTATATAAGGAAGTGGGTACATATATAATAAAACAATGAGTACTTCACACCACTTTCCAGTTGGGGTTAGTTAAGAAATGTAAGAAGCTTTAGGAGAAAACCCATTTTGTCAAAATTATTTGCCCAGTTGGAACATTAAAGAAATTAAATATTTTGGGCAGCCACCTCAATTTTTACACGCTAATTGTGACATACTGAAACTGTTCCTTGTCATTAAGAGATAGTGGCAATGAGTGTGTGATGATTTCACCATCATATGGCAGGACAGAAACTGTACCAGACCTAATTCTCAGTCACATATAGGAAGGGTAAGAATATCTTCATGTAAATTAGAGCTGTTTCAAATGCTGTCTTAATAAACCATAAAATTCTCAGGCTGTTATTCAGTGGCTCTTCTGCCTTTTATAACACAACCATTTTCATAGCTGTCTGTTATTTCTTCAAAATGAATTAAGACTGTACAAAAAAGCTTACTATAGATAGAAAAAAACACGCTTTTGGTCCCCTTATTCTAATGATTTTTGAATCAAAATCAATACAGTATTTCTTGAAGGTTTTTAAAGAACTGACCAAGAGATACTGTGGAGTAAGTTTGGAAATGCCCAGACAGGAGTGAGCTGCAGAGACAGGTTCATGCAGTGTTTAGCTTCTCTATCTCCCATGGGACAGTGATAAGACAGAAGGTGGAATGGTATCAAAGGAGCAAAGTTGTTCTTTTTTCATTTTTTAAAGGCAAAAATTAATTTCTTTCTATGTAGTGGGCTTAAGGAAGTTTGACTCATTAAGCTCTTTATCTGTCAATTTGTTTTTTCTAATGTTACATGACAGGTCTCTAAAAAATGAGGAAAGGTCAGAGGCAGGAAAGTGTGTCTCTGTCTCAGCCTGCTACCACTATTGCAGCAGGAAAGGAGGGTATTAATGGCATTAATGGCAGCAAAGAAAGATCCTATGTGGGCCCTGCCACTAGGAAGAGTCCACGACCTAAAGTACTCAGTGTGTGACAGTGGCCCTGACAGTGGGCTGTTAGAAGCCTTCTATATACATTTTTTCTCCATAAATTCAAATCCAGAGTTATAAGAAATTTCAAAAATTATACAGAAATGATAATGATAAGAGGGCCACACGTTGAATCTCTATGTGCACTTTTTAAAAATACAGAAAAGAAATCAATAACTTGATAATAGAAAGCTGCAATCCAAGATGTATCTTCAGATTTTGTATTTGCTAGCCACAAGCTGCAGGACAATGTTTGTGACAAACCTGCGTTTTGAGAAACCTTTCAAAGAGATGACAAAAATACAGCCTGCCTTTTATAGCCTCCAGCAATACCATCTCATGCTCTGATCTCTCTAGATTTTACATGCTCTGGTAGGCAGGTTGAGTGCTTGACTGGCAAACTCCAAGGAAACCCAAAATACTGCTAGTGACTGTGCTGGCTGCTGTGCAGTTACCACTGTCTTTGTTCAACACTGAGCCTGTCACCTGATATATCTATAACAAGCACTGACTTCTGGAAAAAAAAAAGCTCCAAGTCAAGTTGCTTAATCACCCAAGATCTCATAAGGACCTACATCAGGGAAAATACAATTTTTTATGTACTGTTGATTTACATTCTTCCTGCAGCTATATTCAGAGGCAGAATGCTTTAGTCCCTGTTTGAAGCTCTTCACATGTCGTGTCTGCTACATCATATTGGTTTTCTGATTTATGCAATGGAATTTGGGAGACAGAATTGCTCATAAATACTCTTCAGTTTCTTCAAGTGTCTGGAATTAGCTTATGATTTAATATTTATTAAATATTTTGGAATCTCTGAGAAAGGTGCTAGAATGCACTTCTCTGAGGAAGAGTAGAATGCACTACTGGGGGTAGTTTCAGATATGGAAGGTCAGGCCATGGCAGAAAAGAGGCGAGAGAGAGAGCATATATAATTTCAATGGATATATTACAATTAAAAGTCTTTGTCAAAAGGAATCCTGGGGCAACCTGCAGATGAGGAAGATGACACCTCAACAGAGCCTAAAAGAAATTCAAGGGATTTACAAAAGCATGTCTTTCTGATGCTTGAAGTGTTACGACTTACAAGCATGATACAAATAGTTGTGGCTAAACCCCAGCCAGCAGCCAAGCCCCGAGCAGCCACTTGCTCACTTCTCCACCAGGGGGATCGGATAGGAGATGGAATTGGAAGGGTAAAAGCTGGAAAATCCATGGTGAGACACAGATGGTTTAAAAGGGACAACAAAAGCTGAGTACACAAGCAAAGCAAAACAAGGAATTAATTCATCACTTCCCAAGGGCAGGCAGGAGTTCAGCCACCTCTGGGACAGCAGGGCTCCATCACATGTAGTGGTGACTTGGAAAGACAAACCCTGTCACACAAAACATCCTCAAATTTCTCCTTCTTTCCCCACTTTTTATACTGAGCATGATGTCATAGGGTCTGTAATATCCCTTTGGTTGGTTTGGGTCACCTGTCCCAGCTGTGTCTCCTCCTGACATCCCATGCACCCCCAATGTCCTCACCAGCATGGCTGTATGGAAAGCAGAAAAGGCCTTGGCTCTGTGTAAACCCTGCAAAAAAAAAAAAAAAATCTCTGTATTATCAACCCTGTATTGAGCATAAATCCAAAACATAGCCCCACACTAGCCACTCTGAGGAAAATTAACTTTACTCCAGCCAAAATCAGCAGATTAATTTCTGCATTATCTGTTAATAGTGAAGTGATAGGGTTGTTCAGTTTGTTGACTTTGTTTTTTTAGAAAAATGCAAAATGAAAATAAGGAAAATTAACTTTATTTTAACATCATACAGTCATCAATAGAAGGAGGCCATGCCAACTTGCTAAATAAAATTGATATTTTAAAACAAAATGGCCTGTAATTACAGTAATTTTCTATTATCCAAATCTCTGGTTGACAATAGCTTCAGATGGCTTCCCATGTCATGTTATAGCTCTAGTTACAGCTCAGTGTTGCTGCTGAACATTGCAATAAATATTTATCTTTTTATCTATTTATCTTTGAATGGCTGATAGCATTACAGTCTTATCCAAACACAAGTCTTTGCTTTTTGCAATGGCTTTCTAAAAGGAGACTAATATAGCATAAAAGTATTTATTATTATAAATATAACAGTAGAGAGATTATTGAGTCCACCATGGAGTCCAGTGCTATTTGTCTCATTTATCAGAAAAAGGTCCTCACAAACCCAAAAGTAATTGTGCCTTGCAGAAGCATTAATAATTTTTTAAGAAGCAGCAAAAAATAACTGAGGTGCAAGAAGAAAACAAATGAGAACACAGAAAAAAAAAATAGAGAGACAAAGGCAGAAGACTGGAACTGCCACTGCAAAGGCACTGTATTTTTGGGTGATCTCAGCACATTAGTACAGTATGGAGAGTCCTAGGCACACTCAGGACAAATACATATTAGTGATGGAGGTTGCAGTGTGTCCTCTATGGATGTTGCTAGTGCTGTTCCTTTTTCCATCCAGGCTTGAAGGCTTCTCTGCTTACTACAACTCTGCATGTAAAAGCTTGAAAAAAGAAGAATACCTTACTTGCCAAGTGTAGGGCAATGCTCTTAACACCCCAAATTTAAAACCACTTTGCTTTGATTATCTTCTTCCTGACATTTCTTATACAATTAGCAGAATTGTGCTGCTAATCTAAAGCCAACACTGAGCTCACAATATTGTATTCTTTGGGACTGTGTCTATATGAGTTGTCAGTTCTGACAGTCAGAACTGGGTGCCTTGGGAGCATTGTCAAGCCTAAGTGGAAACAAAAATTCAAGGAGTGACCAAGTGGAACAGCCACTGGTCATACAGTGGTGGTTGTGCAGTTCTGGTCCTCTCCATCTCAGAGAGCATATAGTTGAAAATAGTCTGAGGAAAGCCAATAAGGATTATCAAAAATCAAAATCCATGTGAGAAATAAGTAAATAAAAGGGAAGCCTTCTGATAAAAAAAAAAAAAGTAGGCATGGTAGAAGCAGATTTGGGTAGCTAGGGATTGGAAATTATTGTTTTCTGCATCTTTCTTTAATGGAGACCAGGAGAGGAAGGGGTCAAAAGGAGCCAGAATATAGGTGAGTTGAACAGTCTGCAACAGTTTAGTTGTGGTATTCCTTGCCAGAGTTTGCTGTAATTATTTAAGCTTACAAAGATTCCAGAAAAAGTTGGTGCAAGTAATGGAAAAGAAATCCTTGTGAGATTTCTAAAAGTATATATGATCACGAATTACTTGAGCTGCAAAAAATTTGGAGGCAAAGGGATACTTCAAGGGAAAGTATGTGGTAACTCTGTTCCTATACTCTTGTCAGAAACTTACTTTTGTTCTCTCCAAGAGATGGACACAGGGCTTGGAGGAGCTGGTCAGACCAAAGATGACTCTTATGGTTTTGACATGCAGTTGGAAGGAAGTCACACCTTAGGCTCTACCTGGGTTGTCCAGGCTTAGCAGGCTGCTTTGAACACAGGCAGAAAGAAGCACCTATGGTGTAAAACAGCACTGAAGCATTGAATGATCAATAGATATTGCATGATAACAGAGGAAAAGGAGCAACAAAGAAAGGACCTGCAGTGGAAAAACAGGCAGTTAAAAGCTGCATGAGAGTTGAAACTCCCTGGAAATAGAAGAGTTTTAAACAGCACTTCACTCTGCCTTTGCTAGCAAGGGATGTCAGAAAAAAGCAGAGTTTCAGAAAGATAGTCTTCCTTCTAACAATAGCTAGCTCTGAAGCTCTTGATGTGTTTAATAGCTTCCACTTAACTCATGTAGAATAGATTGACTGTAAAACTGCTAGGAATGTTTGAAGTTTCCTGCATTCTATGGGAACATTAAATGGATGAGAAGGTGTGGTTGTTTTTTTTTTGTTTTTGTTTTTTTTTTTTTTTTTTTTTTTTTTAACCAATATGGGAAAATACAGGCCTTGAGTGTGGAACCGAGTCTGAAAAACCAGATCTGCAATCTGGAACAGTGGGAGTGGGTGCTAAGATGTGGAGGGAATATCTAAGCAATGACAGAGTATGTGCAGTGTACCCAAAGACCTAGTGGAATGAGGTGAGTTCACTTAGCAGAGTGGGCAGTGTTTCCACAAAAGATAAAAAGGTTGCAATGAGACATGCATTTATTCTAAGCTGATCATTAGCAGGCAGTAAAAAAAGTGCTACTGGACTCATCCAATCAGGACTGGCAGGAGAGAAGTACAGATATGATTAAACAAATTAATCTTTCTGTTCATTGTATGTGTCCAT
This sequence comes from Urocynchramus pylzowi, assembly GCA_013397555.1. Lineage (NCBI taxonomy): Eukaryota > Metazoa > Chordata > Aves > Passeriformes > Fringillidae > Urocynchramus > Urocynchramus pylzowi. The sequence goes on along the minus strand of VZRH01005577.1, from coordinate 361,118 downwards.
TTCTATTAAATGCATATGTAAATTAGATACACATTCAAATAACATACTAGAAAAGAAAAAAAAATTGGAATAGTATCAGGAGAAATTAATGTGCTCTCATATTCAAAACATGTCCACCCAGAGTCTCAAAGGTATGAGGCAACTGAAACTGAAACAAAATAATCTGAAAGACTTGGTAGAAAAGAGCTGAAATTCAATAAAATAATAACAAAATGTAGTTGAGAATCTCTCCAAAGTGTGTACTGGTTTGCACTAATACAACACAGTGAACACTGTTGCCTATTTATTAAGAAATATAAAATGCCACTGTGCTCCAATACATTGGGAGACTTTGCCTTTTTCAAGACAATATCTGTATTTATTTTAAATATATTGTAAGCTTTGTAGTCTAAGGATTATCAGCATTGGATGAACATGCTTTTCAAAGAAGCAGAGGTCTTTTATACAGCATTTGACAAAAATTTAATAGATCAAGATACTAGAAGCACCTATTGTCTGTGATCTGATAAAAATGCCTTATCTGATCTGAGACAAATATGTGTACACTGAGGTCCAGAATTAACAACAAGTGGGGGACCTTAAAGGAAATAATGAGAACTACTATCAAGGTGAGCCTCACATGTGATGATCTTCACATCTCAGAATGCAGAATGCTGTATTGAACCAGCTATTTTGCTGTTAAGTGTCTGCCAGGGATAACAACCATCTTTGCCTCTCTGGCATGCATTAAACAACAAAACCAACTGAATTTCTTGTAATTTTGCTAGTGGGTTAATGGAGTTTCATTGACCCAAATAAAAGAACAGGTCATCTTGAAAATGAATACTTTCAGAAAATGTATTTCATATAATCAGAATTATTTCTGACTGTAAATACTATCACAATTCTTTTTAGGAATCACTCAAATTTATCTTTGACAGGAAAATGTTTTTTTTTCTTCAGAATTGATTGTGCAGGTAGTGCTCATGATACCAGAGATAGTCTGTAGCTGGCTCCTGGGAACATGACAGGATGAAGCCATTTGCACCAATATGTAGGTCTGGCAGCCCTACAAAAGCAGGGTTTGAATCTAGAAAAATGTGGAAATCACAGGTTTTAGGGAAGAGTAGTTTTTACATTGTTTCTGGCCAAGAGCTGTAAGTGAGAGCAGGGCTGGTCCCTTATTTCTTGCATTGGTGTAGATAAAATTAAACAGTTTTCCTTTTCAAAGTAAATCCTTTTCTTAGAATTTCAGAATCCAGTCATTTATGTTTCCATTGAGAGGAACTTTGTCATGGGATAAAGGTTTAATCCCCAATACACTGTGCATTTTAATCAGTTTAAATCTTTCCCTGAGAACAGACATTTCACAATCAATGGATTTTAATAACCTTTGGGGGGAAATTGCATTAAAGGCAAGTAGTAATACTTTTCTGGTTTCCTTTTTGTTACTATTCATTTTCTATTTTGTTATTAAGAATCTTAGCATGAGACTCAGATCTTAATTTTTTTCTCAGGCATTCATCTGTTCTTGATGATTTTTTCTCATATGAAGTTCTAATCCTCTGTTTGTGACAACATAATCATTTCCACAGCAGCTAATTGCAATATTTGTAACCACTGATTAGAACTACAGGTGGGGATATGTAGTCAGGATCTACTGAAATAAAAACAAAACGAATCCCAGACAAGCCAAAATAGATGACAGAGAACAGAAGTGTTTTCAAAACTGGGTTTCCAAAGCAACTATTTTTATTTTTGTTTACAAAAACCAGCAGATGTAGGCATCCATTGCAAGTGGAGGACTTTTCCAGACATAGCCTTTTGATAGCTCTGCTTCCCTTACCATGGTTTCTTTACAGGAATGGAATATAAGGTGATTGGAATTGTGTTTGGTTTTTTTTTTTTTTTTTCTGAAGCCACAGAAAAAGAAATCACCTGCAAACTAATGTTTCTGTCAGTCTGAGGTCTCTTCCTGAATGATTAGAGACTAGAGCAAAGCAGAGAATTTTGCTTTTATCAGCCACTATATGTTTGTTTAGAGAGACAGTGAAAGAAGGAAATATCAAATAGTTTTCGTGGATCACTGAAGAAGGAGTTATTAATTTATAATTTGTCCTACAAGGAATGTGTACTGTGGCAGTGTCCCATCAGTGCAGGAGGCAGCTGTAGCTCACCTCTGTTTCCTGCCTTCTTGCCCTCTGTGCTGGTACATTTTAATTATCCTTCCACCCCTAGCCAGGCAACCCTGAGGTGGATCAAGGAGAAATGAGAACAGAGCTCACCCCATTATTCAGTTTTCTAGTTCAGCAGGTAGAAGCTGCTTTTCACATTTTTCCCAGATCTGCAGTTGCAACGTTTTTTGATGTGTTACATGCATTGTGGCCTGGAATTTTAAAATCAGAAATAGGTGGGATAATTACAGGGAAAAAAAAAATGTTTCAGAGGCAGCAAATCAGTAGGTGACATTTTAGCCCTGAGCCTGAGGGTGGAATTTGCAGTGCATCTGGGAAACTCTTCCTTTCTGCAGTGCATTTTCTTCCTTCAGATTGCACACAGGCAGTTATACCCAGCAGGAGAGAACAAAAAGGGCTGTGACAATCTATCCCCAAGAGAAAAATAGAGTGCAGGCACCAGAACAGCTAGACCTGGCTTAGATAAAGCAAAACTATGCTTTTACTCATTATTTCTCTTGAACCTAATTCAGTCTGTATTTCTTTGAAGACTGAAAATGCTTATTCAGGATTTTATTGCAAATATCAGACAGTGAGGAGTTTTAATACAGGTTGTGGACTATGGGAGAGTAGAAAATTTATTATTAACTAGTATTTTTTTCTGGCCAATTACTTTCAGCCAGCAAATAATGGCCTGTGGTAGGAATTTTTTATTAGATTGAAGCTAGAAAATATGAACAGATTCATAGCAAAACTAACTGGAAAATCACAAACAATTTTTTTCCCCTCTAACTTTTATGTAACTGGCCCTTATGCCTATGAAAATCACCTCCAAATCAATACTATTGATTATATTTCAAAGCTCATTATGAGGGCAGTTTGAAGCAAAGTGGCAGGTTATCAGACTTTGCTTTGGATTATGTTTGTCAGTACTGTATTTTAAGACATATTTTTTAACAGCATGGTTTTGAAGCTTCATTTGCCTCAACTTTGAACACTTCAGTCATTGAGATATGTGTTCCATGGAAGGTACTTTATTTTTTGTGGTGTAAACAAATCTGTTCTGCTCCAGACCCACAAATGCAGAAATCTGGATATGTACTGTGAATATTTTTAATGTCAATATGCATCTACCTGTATGTGAATCAATACAGATGAGTCCATGACCCTTGTTTATGTTCACTTTCAATGAATATTCATAGAGTGACTGGAATTATCGATCAAAACTTCACTTATTAGACAGAATTTTAATCTCAATTACAGAATCTTTTGCTCAAATTTATTTTTCCACTTATATGGAAAAGAATTTGGGAGTAGTGGAGCAAAAAAAAAAATAGGACTAGTGGACTTCTCTGATGGAAGAAATGTTCTTCAGGGGAAAAAACTGAATATTGGGTATATAAAAAGAAGTAATTTGAAACTGTAATTGTGAAGCAACTGAAATTGCCTTTGCCCCATAATAGATTAAATCAACTGTGAGTAACCAAGTGTAAGAGGGAAAAGAAAAAACCAAACCACTCAAAAATGCCGCAGACAAAGGCACGGACTAAGTGCTTCACTTTTCTTCTCTTTCTGCTTGTTGAAGAACAATCACAAGTATTATTGAGGCTACTGTTCTCCAAGCCTGTGGTAGACCTCACAGAAGGATAAATTAAGTTAAATAATTTGGTAAGGAAGATAGTAGCATATTCTTTTATTGAAAATTGTCACTTTTCTGTCCTGGGCACAGTGGGATGGCTGCCTGCCTGCCTGCCTGCAGACAAAGTGATCATGCCTTGTTTCTGCCTGGGCTAAGCCTATCTTTCCTTTGGTGCTCCAGAGGGTCTCCCAAGGGTATCTCTAGTTCCACTCCCTGAATTCCACCCCTTTTATACTGCCAGAAAATTGTTGGCTTTTAGGCTCTAGCCTGTCACTCCTGGTACCCAATTTCTTTTCCCTCATTTAGACCCTCTCTGAAATAAAACCTGTTTATTTGTGGAGATCCACACTCTTGCATCTTCACAGCCTCAAAATAATGAGAATCTGTTAGTTAATACTGTGTAATCATCTGAAAATAAAAGTGATTCCACATTATAGCTGAGTCCCCAGTAGAAACTGCTCCACCTCGGATCCTCAGGGGATATCTCCTTTATGATCCCCTGGTGACTTTTAAAACTTACCAAGGACACTGTGAGCATCTGCTGGTTGGCCTAGCATCATAGTGTTGTGTTTGTGGTCTTTATTTCTTCACTCCACTGAACTGCAACAGCCAGCTGCTGAAGTAAGTGCATGAAATCATTTGTCTTTCAGCCCGAGCAGAGTACTCAGGACAGGCACCAGTGAGAGGAACTCGGGCTTGCTGCTACAAGGATGAGATTCGTGTAAGTCCCTTGTAAAATGCTGGAGCCATCAAGGATGAGCAGGGCTGTATTTGTTCATCCAGTTTGGAAAAAGTGAGAGTGCCAGTTCCCAGAATCCTTCAGGCTAGTTCTCTTCCAGCAGTTCAAGCTCTTCCCAGAGAGAACCAAAGTCTCTCCCTTCTTCAGATTCAGCTACTGATAGAGAGAGAGGGGGAGAGACCTACATTTTGCAGGTGACCTGCTGCATGCTGGAATAACTGGAGTTCATAACCACAAGAGACAGTTAAACCTGAGAGCAATCCATATGCTGAACTGCTCCTGCCTGAAAGCTTCTGAGGCAACGTTTCAGTGTGATACTACAGTTCCAATTTTCACAAACAGTTCAAAGGCAAAGGTCAGCTTTCAAATTGCTTCCAGTGAAAGGTTTAACCAGCTAAGTCCTCAAAAGTAGATGATAAATGTATGAAAATCTATGAAAATACAAGATAGCCCATATTTAATTCTGAGTTCTTATCTCCATTTGACTTATGTGATTTCACCAGGCTGAACAGTGACTGGGTAATTGTTGCAATGTCAGGGTTGCTATTAAATGATATTTCCTATTCTCTGAAATCCTGTGCTGGGACATGTACTGTTTGCTATCAGCCTAAATAATAGTTAGATGTTGGGATGCATCCCTAACTTAATCAGGCTGCTTGTTAAATGCTTTTAGAGATTAGAAGTATGCTCTAGGAAAAAAAAAAAAAGTAAAATATGAATGAATATATATTCATATCTATGAATATTTATGTCTGGATATATTTTATATTAAACAAAGTGCAGTTATTTTTCCCATTTCTCCAAATGGTGTATGAATATAAAGATTTAATTCATTGGACAGATTATTGAGCAGATTACATTACTGGACAGTTTGAATCTGTTTGACCACAAGTAGATAAAATATCAAAGCAGGGAAGAAGAAAGTGGGCAGATGCAAATACATCTAGACTAAGATTATTCAGTTGCTCTGAATGTTTTTGAGGCACTTCATCATATTAGACAGTTCATTCAATTAATAAAAGATATACTGTCATTCTGAGAGCTGAGCAGATTATTGTCAATGAATTTTGTTGCTTTGGATCAACAATTTTCTGTAGTAAGATTCTTGAATTTATCTGCTTAATTTTACTCAGAGGTTGGTTTTTTTTCCCCTCTCTTTCTTTACCCTTTTCTACTGGGGTTATAGTATGAGGAAAACATTATTAATATTTTACACCTGAATAAAGTTGGACTGGTAATTAGTTGCAGTTTTTCCATGTATGAAATCTGGGTTTGATTATTTTTTGTTTTAGTTTCCATTGTGAACAGATGTATGACTGAGGAGACCAAAGAACAGAAACTGTTATTCAAATAATTAGCATCTGCCTGGACAGCAAGGTTTTACATGGAGCATAATTTCTAAAAGCAGTAAGCCAGTGCAGGATTTTATGGCTGGGTTTTAGGCTTCAGACTTATTTTCTTTTTAACACCTGCACAATCTAAACATGTAGGGGAAGTCAAAGCTCTGCTTTTCTCATAACAACACTTTAGGCTTCCAGACTAAGGTGGTGTGAAAGAGGATGCCCCAATGTAGAAAACAGTATGTACAGTTTATGACCACTCTGATGAGAGTGTTTGAACATACCATATAAAACATGATTTTCAGCTTAAGCAGAGACATGCAGATTTTCTTGGCAACCACAAAAGGAATAAACAAAGTGGAAGAAAATGTGGTTTGTTATTTTTAAATTTGAGTCAATATTAGAATATATCATATGGAATTCATTCTTCTGTGCTTGAGACATTAAGTAAGAAACTTAAGACAAAAAATGTATTTTTAAAAAGTACAATTTTCAGTCAAAAGAACAGTGCTGTTCCTTTTTATTTTTTCTCCACAAAATCTTGCTAATAGGAAATTAGCTCATCTTTTCTCTCTCTTCTCATTTCAAGGGCTTTTTTTTTTTTAATTAATACTTGTTAGATTTCTTCTGGAACTGCTTGTTAGAGAGTGTTTCACTTTCTGCCCTATCTCAAAAACAGTGTTTACTGCTGTTTCTAATGTGTCTAATATCACTTCAAGTGTGTTTGTGCTCTGCTTTCTTTCAGCATATTTGCCCTGTGCTTTAGTTTTCTATATTGGCTTTTAAGTATGTTTGTCCAAGTGATTATGTGATAGACCTTTATTCTTCCTCTTAATTATTGTAATTTGTGTGTGTGTGTGTATGAAACAGTGCTTTACAACAGTTTTGTGTATGCTCATTTATGAACACTGGAGAGAGCTTCCATGTGCAATATGAGGCAATCCACAAAAGAGAGAAAGACATACAACTAAACAAGTGGGGATAAATTAATGTGAAAGATTTCTCAAACTCAGAATTTTGAGAACTGAAATTTCATCTGGAAATGAATTGCTACTGTGTGCATGCATATATCTGGGCCAGATTTTCTTCTTAAGCCTGGCTCATCCTATGTACTAAGGGCAAGCTAAGGGCAAGTGGAAAAGAAAGAAAATGCCAAATATCTGTTGTCAAGATTGCAGCAAAGGGAGACAGAAAGAGGACAGCTGCAGGGAAGAAGCCAGGAAGATGGATATGTATAGGAGTATGTACTCAACAGCTGAAAGAGTTATTCCATATTAAAAATAAAAATCATGAATTAGAAACATAGTAGGGAACAAAGATTGGGAGGTACTACAAAATGAAGAACCTACTCCTTTTCCTTATATTTAACTGAAAAGGAAGACTAATAATTTCACCAAGTTAACTTTTTAATTTCTCTAGAAGATTGCTATGCTGTTTTATCTGGGATTGTGATAGAAGGCACATTTTATATTCCCTTTATATTTTGGCAGGGAGCTGACACTTTGTTATTTACATGCATTATGTGGTTATGTTTCATTACACAGTATAATAATATGACACAGCTAAATGACAAAGTCCCCAGTGAACATTTTAAGCAGTACACATCCCAGGACTGCAGTAAACACGCTAAATTACAAATTCATGGACTGGTGAATATGGCCATTCAGCGATAAAAGAATAGCTCATCTTAATAGACAGTGTGTTCTGTTGAAAGGGCATGGGCAATAGGATAGTGGTTTCTTTATTTATTTACTTAAGGGCTGAGGCTAGAAACCTTCAAGGAAAGACTATGCAAATTTATTTATAGCACAAGGCAGAGGAAGTTTGGAGCTGTAAAGAGGTATTCAGAGTGGGGAAAATCCTACAGACTTTAATGATGTTTTCACCACTATTTTCTACAGTTACTGAAGAAAGGGCAAAGGTACTCACAGATTAATTGCAAATTAAAGGCAAGGTTCAGTGATGAAATACTAGATTTTATTAGCAACTGATTACTCCAAAAGCTCAGTCAATTAAAAATAACAGCCTCAGGAGGCTGCACATGAGTTTTGAACTTGGTCCCTCTTTCTCTACCTATTATCCTCCTTGTCATCTTCTCATGCCCTTAATGTCTGCATTAAGTCACACCATTTTATTTTTGGGTGTAAGAAATGTCACTTTTATTCCTAACTTTTGCTAAGAACTGTACAAAGAAATGTGGCTGATGAAAAAAGGAGATAAAAACAAAAGGCATGATGTACTTTTTTTTCCCCTTTCATTTCTTTTGTCTGAAAGAAGAGACAGCTAAAGGAATGGGGAGGGTGTGGGGGGTGAGAGAGGGGGTAGATGCAACCATCAGCTAGAGAACAAAACAAGAATAACAATTAATTCCCTAGCCTTTTACTTAAAATACACTTTGTTTTAAGGTTTCTAATTATTTTTCCCCATCCTGGAAGGGGAAAGCTAGGTTAGATGGGGCTCTGGGAAACCTGTTCTATTGGAAGGTATCCCTGTCCATGGCAGGGGATTTGGATCTAGATGATCTTTAAGGTCCCTTCCAACACAAGCCATTCAATAACTCTATTTTATGATTCTGTTTATCTAAAGTTACTATTGATTCTGGATGATTATTCTATAAAAAGATTTAACATCTGTCTTTCCCACAAAGTTTGTTTTGCTTTTGTATCTAGACTGTGCTCCTTGAATTATATCCCAGACACTGAATGCCTCCTCTCTAGTCAAGGATCATGCTAATCATCTGTCAATCCCTCACTCTGTAAGATTTTCAAGCTGGTGAGTCCATGGAAGCTACAATGATCCCAACCTATACATGCACATGCTCGGGTTAACAACTCCATGACTCACAGTTACAATGAAAGGAGAACAAATTATTCTAGAAGGTCATAATGAAGTTAGTATAGTGCAGACTGTTGAAAATAGTGAAGTGAAAGTGATACGAAGACTTTCTTCAGAAAAGTGAACCAAGAAAGTCTTTGTTTTGCATGAATTTTTTGGGATTATATAAAGACAGAAGATTGCAGAGTTGAAACCATATGTGTTTAGACAAAAATAACTTAATTACTGTAGGTTAACTGAGAGCTGGCTCAGAAATCTAAGAAGTTATGAAAACACCATAGTAACAGGAGAGTATATGCTGTAAAGGACAATATATCTTTAAGATCAGAGCAGTTATATTCTGCATGCAGAATGGCTTAGCAGAATGGGAACAGTCTGGATAAAATGTATGACAGAGAAGGTACAAACTATGTTATAAGGAAATAGATAAAAATGTGCAAACCAGTGTGAAAAGAGTCATGTCAGGAAAAGTTTGTATCCATAACAGTTTCCCTTAAAGAGACACATCATTAATCATGAAGACTTCAATTACCCTGGCATAGACTAGAATAGAAATTGTGAAATGACCATGGAAAGTTATTTGTGGAGGTAAAATGGAGCTATTTTTTTCAAATCTTCTGAGCGATCAAGCAGGCCAGACATGTATTTGGATGTGTCCCCAAGAAAATAAATATATGTGATTAATGAGACAAAAGTTGGTGAAGATTTGATTAATGTGATTGTAGAGCAACAGCATCAAATTTTAGGGAGTCAAGAGAATATTCATAAGGCTAGGAGAACAAAAATATTGGACTTTAAAAAGGTACAGTTTGAAGAATATGAAATATATTGAGAATAGGGTACAAAATATTAAAAACATGCTAAATCCATGTAGCAGAAAGGGAAGCTACTTATGATAAAAAGTGAAAAGATAAAAATCTAGGATTTCACAATTGTACAACAATAAAAACAATACCTGGGGAGATTCCCAGGTGAAATAGATATAATTTCATTTCTTTGGCCCTTTTACACCAGCCAGAGATAGTAGAGTATTTAAAGTAAGATTAAGGTATGAAAAATAATCAGACAAAAAGGAGATTTATAAGTCAAATGTTGCACAGAGAAGATTATACTAAAAAAAAAAAGAAGTGATAGAAGAAAGAAATTAGAATAGCTACAATGAAATACACATACCTCTAAAACAATTTCACTATCAGAAAAAACTTTTATTTTCACAAATACACAAACCAGGTATTTTTTTCTGTTTATGATTCCTGCTGGTTTTATTTGTAATTCCACCATGAATTAAAAAGCTCAGATCATAATAAGGTACATGTAGACAATTTAAAGCAACGTCTTCATGTAGAGCATATCAGACAGAAAAAAAATTGTTATTAGTTTTTATGCCCTGTGTGTCTGCTGACTAAAACAACAAGATAAATTTGGTTGAAGTGAACGTAATGTATCATACAGTTTACAAATAAAACAAGAACTGTAGGAGGTCTTTAAGCTATTTAAATAATTTCATGGACTTTAAGAGCCATTCTCTGTGAATCATGCTGTCTTTACAAACACCCAAATTATTTTTTTAGAGGCTGACAAGCTGAAAAACTCCATATAAACCCAATGTATTAATGTTTCTGTGATGTTTTGTAGGAAAGCTAGGCAAAGTTTTCCCTATGAGAATAGCATACATCTGTAAGGGGCGGTCTGAAGTTTTCCCTCATCTGTCTCACGACCCACGCAAGACTAAAGATCAGCACCACCACCACCAGGGACCTGAAACAGAATTCTGTGCCTGCTTGAGGTGGATGCATGCCAAGATCATGAGAACTCTGAACAGAGTTCTGGCCTGCCAAGTGATGGTTTGCAGGTGCCTTCATGGACATGGAACATTGCTTCAAAGAGGGCAGCTTGCCCTACCTGCTTACACCTGCTTCATGACTGAAACTCCCCTCCTCTCAGCCAATGAACTTTTTGGGGTAACTCTGGTGGTCCCCCGCAGAAGACCCTTCATCTGCTTCACTACCACCGTGATGGATGGGCATTCAAGTCCCCTCCTAAGGACTGAGAGTGAGACCCTTATAATTCTGCTAAGGACTGAATTCTGCTAAGGACTGAGACTGAGATCACTGTGGTTCTGACACAGGGGTGCTGGCCAGAGCCAAGTGTTGCCTGCAGGTGTGCTCGCTGGACCAAGAAAACAATGGGTCCCGCTCACTGCTGACAACATGGACTATCTGTACCTGTTCCCCTTTTTTAGTACCTATCCTTCCTTGTATCTCCACACCCTTCAGCAATTTCAAGAGACTCAATTCTTTATTGTGTTTTTTACCTACTCCCCCCACCATGCTGAGAACTATATCAGACCCCTAAGATTTTCCAAGATCTCCCCAACGTGACAGGCAGACCTCGCCGATCAGATCTCACCAACTGGACCTCACCCACCAGACAACTTCGACCACGAGGACTCCATCCTTACCTTTGGTCGCTATATCCCGTCTTTCTCTTTCTCTTTCTCTCAGTCCCTCTCTCTTTTTCCAGTCCCTCTATGGCATTTTGCTGTGGTCATTCAATAAAGGTGCATTTTGTTTTTGAGCAATACTGAAATCCCCTCCACGTTGGGTTTTGCACTCTGAGATCATCCAAACGACCCATCCCGACCCTCGCTCGCAGGAGCAGATCGGGACAAGATCTCAGCACAGCGTTACAAGCAAAGTGAGAGTGAGTGCCTTACTGTAATGTAGAACTCCATGCTATGAAAAAACTATTGAGAATGTGGGTAAAAAATAAAACGGTAACTAGACATTCATTTACTTTGAAAAGACAGAATTGATTGTGAGGAAAAAGCACCAAAAACAAAGGAGAAAAAGTTGGGGTTTTCACTTTGAAGGTTACAAAGAAACCTGAGAGTATCAGAGCCAGTTCCACCAGAAACTAATAATTTGTCATGACCAAAATGAAAAATCTGCAAGGCTGACTGATAGACAGATGTGTCTCATGAATGTTTTCAGCAAAAATATTTAGGGCACTGTGATCTAAAATAAAAAAAATAAACAAGACCAAAACAATGTTCTAAAAGAAGAGTTATTCGAAAAAAATGTATTTGTTGTTATATGCAATTGTGAAAAAGCTGAAATTTTCCACATCATCTCTAAAAAGAAATTTATAAATTGAAAGCTGTTAGGAGGTTCAAAGTCTATACATTTTGTTACCTATGTAAGAGCACTTTTTAAATGATAGACATGTCCTGATGTTTTCTTTGCCAAATTGTATCCTGTGAAGGAATCATTTGCAGGCAGAATGACCTTTTTAGTACAGCTAACATTGAAGAACAACATGGAAAGTACTGGGATGAAGGACAGCAGTGACTCCTTCTTAATTTGGAGCAGGGCTCATGGGCTACAGGAAGCAGAGCAGAGATGGAAAGGAGATCTCTTCTGTGGAGAGCAGAGAAGTCTACCTAGCAGACTTTCCAGACACTGAGAAGGGCTATGATTCTGTCTAGACTTCCAGCAGTGTGAGATGACCTGTCATGTACTGCATTCTTATCTTCTCTTCCCTTTGTGTTATCTCACCATTTTACTCTGCTCCTAAATTCTCCCACTGGCTCAAGAACTATAAGCTGTTCTGGATAAATAGGTGAAAAGTTAAAAAATGCCATGAATCAGGAGTCAAAAAAGACTCCTGAAGTGAGTGGAACTTAAGTCTGAAATGTTAAAATATATTCTTCAGCACTGGAAATACTAAGACACTTAGGTAGTTGCTGCCTGCTTTTAAAAGAAAGATATTCTGCCTGGCAAGAGAGGATGGGGAGCATGGACCTGTGCACATTGAACCTCTCTCCCATATCACCTGGTAAGAGAGCCTGGATAGAGTGCATGCCAGCTCTCTCAGTTTCCATCCCCAAGCAACCAATTCACAGCTTGGGTGCAAAGCAGCTGGTGTCCACCTAGTTAGCACCTTACCAGGGACTGTGGTGGGGTTGGGATCTACCTACAGCCTGGCACTTACATTACAGACATGAATTCTTGCTTCCATTAAGAAAACTCAGTGTTTCTGGTTTTGGATCTAAATTGTTTGCATGCAGGCTTTCCACTTTTTAATTTATGTGGTGTGCTTGCACATCAAACAGATTGTGAAGATATTCCAGGAGAGCAGATGAGTAAGTCTTTGTACAGACTGCAGCTGCCCAGGTGCTGGCCAGGGGGGTGCAGGGTGCCCTCTAAGAGAAGAGACCAGAGCTGCCCTGTGCTGAACATGACCAGCTGCAGCTGTTTCCAAAAGACCCAGTGCAGGGCATAGCTGGGCCTTGCAGCCAAGGTGGTGGTGACTCTGAGAAAATGTACCTAATTAAAGGCAAAAGATGCCACTGGCACAGAGGAGAAGGGATGAAACCAGTGAGAAACAGCAGTGTGAACATGAAGGTCAGAGAAGGAGGAGGAGCTGGTGCTCCAGGTTCCCCAGCAGCTACCCCACTGCAGCCCTTGGACAGGGTTCTTCCAGATAGGATGGGCTTTCCCTGAAGGAACTGCAATCCATGAGGACATCATGCTGGAGAAGAGGGAAAGTATGGAAGGAAGAAGGGGCAGGGAGAGCAGCACCAATTACGTGCTGACCACAGAGCCCTGCACAGGGGCAGGAGCCCCCCATCCTCCCTGCGCTGCTGGGGAGGATACAGGGACCAAAGAGTGCACGTGAACCTGGGAGAAACAGAACAAGGGACATTAATGTTTGTCTTCATTTCTTACTATCTGCATCTGGTTAAATTAAATATAAATTAATGCTAATTTTCCTTAGATCAAGTCGGTTTCACTCTCAGTAGCAATTAGCAAGTGCTCATGTGTTGACCCATGAGCTTTCCTTTTCTCATTTTGTCTTGCCATGGACAGGGAGTAAGCGAGAAGCTTGGTGGGAGTTGGCCTGTTAGCCAAGGCTCACCACCACGAGTTTGAATAACTAAATGAGGAAAGGGATGCTAAAATTCAGAGTGAGAGAGAGTATCTAAACAATTACAGAGAAGTTCAAGACAGAATTTCCCACAGAAATGAAGGACTTTCCATTTCCACCCTGACTTACCGAGCAATTGGCACTCCTGCTACCAAGGTCTGCAACCAACTTAGAGGAGAAGGGAAGGGAGGAGTCTTCTGCCTTTCCATCAGCAATGCCTTTTCCAGGATAAGGTGAGATAGAGGGAATAGAGCCTATTTTCCCTGGATATTTTCCAACTGTGATAATCAGTTTTTGTTTCTGTTCAACACCTTAATATGGCAAAATTACTGTAAAAGTTTTGCTCTATGTGGTGGCAGAGAAACATAAAAACATTCAAATGCAAATTGAATAATTCTGATCTTACTTAGATAACCCTTATTTTCCATTACTAGTTTCTGAAATGTTACACACAAAAGTTTCCATCCGGCTCATAAAAATACAAAAAGAATCAAAATTATGACCCTGAAAATTTTCACTCTTCACAAACTGTCACAATAAAAATAATGCTGTAACAAAGTTGGAAAGGTCTAGAAGATAAATGTTTTAACTCACAGATACTTAGAGTTTAAACAGAACCGTAAGAAAAATTGGAAAAATCAGATAATATAATACCCTTGACAATAAGGATTTTTGAAACCTTTATCTTTTAATTTGGCAATCTATGCAGTGTCGTAAAGTGTCATAATGGAGTGTCATTAAAAAGTGTCTGGATTAGGCTAACCTTTAGAATGGAGTGGGGTGAAGAAGGCAGATATATGCAATAAATAGAGAAAAAAGCCTCAGGCACAGAGCAAAGTTGTATAAAGAGAAAACTGGGCACACACACAAGTGCACACATACAAAACAATATTCCTATATCCGTGTTTACTCTCAAGAGGTATTCTTCTGAAAAATAAATTACAGCAGCAGGTGAAAAGCCTACAAGGGAACCAGATAGATGAACAGTGCTGCAGAATTCTGCCTCCTGTACAAAGGGAAAGTATACATCATAGTTACTGTCACAATTGACTGTTTTAAAGAATCGAGAGCAAGTGCAACTGCTGGGCTTAAAAAAGAGAAATAACAGCTGTCTTAGTGACACTGCAGCTTGTAAGCTGCTGTGACGTTAGGTTGGTGGACAGAAAAAGAGCTAGTCCATCATCCATAAATCACTGAGCCTAAGCAGAGATAGAGTTCCTTGGCTTTTCAACCATCCAGGAAATCAACCTGGATTTTCAGTAGTACAAATTAGAAATACTGCACAAGGGCAGTCACAGAATCCCAAGTTTGTACAAGACAGATTGATAGAGTGTCTTCAATGACAAAGTGCCAGTTTGTATATAAATTAGGAAACTCATAAGCTGCCTTTTAAATATCAGTTCCACTGCATATGTTATCTAGGCTAAATACCTTTTCCACATTTTGGATTTATATATTCATCAAGTTGCCTTTTTCTGTAATGTCACTGAACATGCTAGGAGAGGAGACTAGGATGTAGAGCAGGTTGTACTTTAATTTTGGTCTTGCTTACAGGCCCTTAATAAATATAGAAAAAATAATGAGGAGGGTACAAACTCAAAAGATGTGTAGAACCTGTGAGATTACAGGCCATTTCAACATGTGTTTAAAATCTGTTTCATTTAACAGATACAAATTTTAAACAAACAGATGCTTAAAGAAACTCTCCAACAGTCAGTACACTAAAGATATTGCACTAATGTGTATAAATCAGTAGTTAATGCAAATACATTCAAAAATGTACGCAAAACAAGTCACAAAAATGTAATTCTATTTTTTAAAGGCTTTCCATCAAATCTAGAGCTTGGAAAAATTGTGTTCTCTCCAGCTCCCCGTAAACAAAGTGCAACCCTCAAAACCTCACAAGTTTTTTTTTTTTTATTTCCCAATATAGTCTTGGACCTCAACTGTCAAGGGCAAAAATAAATCACTGCTTAAAGTCTGAACTCTCTGACATTCCTGATTTAGACTGAAACAGGTGTGCTGAGTTGATCTTTTGAGAATTGAAGAAATCCTTCACCTCAAGTTTTCTTTTGGCTTAACGCAACTAGGTTACAGAACAGAAGTTTCTTTACCTTTGTATACCCTACTTTCAGGTTTGGGTTGCTTTTTTTTTATTCTTCATCCACAGCACATGGCAGCAAAGGAAGATACAGTCTTTATCAGAAATAAATACGTTCCATAAAGAAGAAGACACGGAAAAAAGAAGCAGTTGCATGTAATGAAGTGTCTTTATAGACTCTCTCTTGTACAGTAGGCGGATACACTTCAAACCTGCCAAAGAAATTATTCCCTACTGAACAAATTGACAAAACTCTTGTTGACTTCTAGGCAATGAGAATTTTGCCAGATAAAGACTTTAGGATATGGCCCTATGTGAACTATTTAGGACACGAATGTTAAATAGGGCTTGTGGCCTGATAGGGGGTTTTGTGCTTAAGGCTGTATTTCCAGTGTGCATTTGTATATTCAATTCTCTGCATTCATTAATTGGACTTTGGTAGATATCTTAGCTTCACAGTAGCTGCTTCATGGATTATTCCATCCTTCTTCCACTTGTACTGAAAAACATAAAGAAATCTAAATTTTATGTATGTTGCAAAGTGCCCATCTTATTCCATGTGTTATACTTCAAGAGGCTTTCCTAAAAACTCTTTTTCTCTAACCCTGATAAAAAACCATTCTTTTACCAGAACTTCAGGTTCTTTATTTGTGAAGAACTGGACAATTGAGTCCACATGTCACATGCCCTAAAGTGGAAAATAGTGAATAAAAGCAAATATTTTTGCTTTAAAATTCTATCTTTAAAAAAATTAAATCAAGGCAAAATCAAATTAAGCTAAGACAAACGGAAAGTTTTTTTATTGTTTGTTTTGTGTACTGATTTCCACTCATCTTTCCCTGATACTCATATGTTATTTCCTTATTTTATCTTTTCTAAAAGTAGATACTTTGAAAACTATGATGCTTAAATTGTAAATTATTGACTGTATCTTAAGCTATAGGTACAGTAAGACTATAAAAACCAGTTCCTCAGCCAAAACTAATTCAAGCTTCATTAACAGCCCACAAGCACTCAACTTACTGTCCTTGCACCTGATGTACCATAAGATGATATAACATGAGATTCCTGGATAATTAACATAGAAATTTCTATCTACTTCCTAAAAAATCATGCAACATTGCATCGTATTATGTACAAACATAGTAAAAAAAAAAAAAAAAAAAAAAAAAAAAAAAAAAAAAAAAAAAAAAAAAAAAATGGCAGAGCAGTTGTGGTTGTTCTACAAGCTGTTTTTCTCTGATAACAGTTACACAATTCTAAACATGCTCTTGGTGGTTTAGTTTGCTTCATTTCATGAACCTAAATAAACTACAGTACCCAAAGGTCCTCTTCTTATAGTGTTCGATTTATCTGTTGCAGTTGCATCAAGATTTTCTCTGTGCAGGCAAGACATATAACATGGGTAGGATGAAGTGAATGTACCACAAGAGAAAAGTTTAGAGAACTGATAGAGTTCCCAAGTGCCAGGAAAAGGTGAGAAGCGGCTGGCAAGGTACTCAGAATGGGAGGTACTCTAGTTGTTGGGGGAAAAAAGGTGTTTCTTCTGTTTAAAAATAAATAAAATGTTACAACATTCAAACAAGCTTCAATGCCAGCACAGCAAATAGCACTCAAAGGTTGGTTTACAGAGGTTCAGATGTTAACACAGAAAGAAAGAGTGAGAGATGCACATATACACATAAAAATGTATAATATCTATATATTCTGTCCAAAACCTCCATAAGGCCAGTCTTAGTTAAAAAAACAAGATGGGGACCTGAAGTCAACCATCATCATTAATCTTTTAGCTCTTCCAGAAATAAATGTGTCCCTGCAATTTTTCAAACATTATCTCTTTCCTTACTGTCACTCATTTCATGTGCAAGGACTCATTATCCCAACTTACCACATATGCAAATACATGAACTGCAAGTCATTTTTTCTACTGAAGTATTTGGGGTTAAAATAGTTCAATAGTTACTTTTATCAATCAGCTACCAGGTTGTGACTCCTAAATAACTTGATAACAGACCTTTTACAGAACAACTGATTTTTCATTTTCTTCTTTGTCTAAAAGGGTGAATGTGGATGATAGTTACCTATGATCATCTTAATATTGTTTTATAAACTTTACATTGCCTGTCATATAGAAAGGGTGATTCCCTCAAACTCATAACTTACCTAAAAATCAAACATTATTTCCAGGAGTCTTTTGTATATTTGTTTCATGAGGACATGATTAGTACATTTTCCTTATATTTATTATTTCCTTATATTTGTTTTTTGTTTTTTTTTTTTTTTCCCTCCTCTTTTCAGTGGTGAGGATGAATAACACAAATTGAATGTATTAAATTTTTTAGGGTCATTCTTCGTTTAGAGATACAGTCAAAAAATAAAACTGTCTCACTGACACATAAAACAACTACATGACCTCAGTGAGAAAATGTTTGAATAATTTATCATTTTCAAACTAAAATGACAAGTATTGTACATATAACAATGTGCATCATCAAAGAACACTTTTTAAGTTGCCTCCTGATTATTTACACAAGTTTAGGAGAAATGAGTTGTACATGATTAATTTTATTTAAAAAATAAATTAAGCAAATAAACACTTACTATACCACATAACTACTATATAATTTTCCCTCCTCCAATAATGAACTGAGAATTCTTTTTTGTGGGAAAGACATGAGAGGAGTCTCCACAGAAAGGAGTCCATGGTTGCCTTTACTAAGTTCTCTTTCCAGGATGCATATCACCAATTTTATGTTGCAGCTGGGAATGACTTTAAATATAGCAAAATACATTTTGCCTGTAAAGAAGCTCATGAAATTTCTCATTCTAGCTGTGGTAGATTTGATCAGCTCATGAATGTGAAAGGAAATCAAAGAAAATCTCCCAGGCTCAGGGTTGTAACCTAAGCTTTTTTCTTTAATCCCACACATAGAGACCTTCACTGACATCTCAGATATCCACACTGTTTTTGCTTAAGATGATGCAAATGATATGTGCACATCTTTGGATGGTGTCAGGACCCTGTGAGTGTTAGCTCTAAGTGGAGCAAAAGAGAATGTTCTGAAATACTCCATGGATTAAATGGTGGTTCCAGTGAAGCCAGTAGGATCTTCAACTTTGGCGTCCACACAACTAAGATTTTATTCCAGTTCTTTTGGATGTGGGCTACCTCTATTGTACTGGTCATTTATATATTTTTTTTTTTTTAATNNNNGGGCTTTCCCTTTTTTTTCTGGGTTTTTTTTTTTTTTTTTTTTTTAATTTTTTTTTTTTTTTTTTATTATTTGCCTTGAAGTAAGTACTTGGGAAAGATGATACCCTTATTCTCTCAGAGACTGATTTTTTGTACATTAGCCTCAGAGTTATTTCAGCAAGAAAAAACTTTCTCATATGAAGATATCAGTATACAGTAGCCTTCTTCTGCAAGAATAGCTTCTGAGAGTTCAAGTCTCATACATTCTCAGCGTTTTCCTTTTACTTCCTGCTCCCACTGCCCCCCCACCCCTCTCACCCCATGCAGCTATCATATGTTCAGACAGGTGAACACTGTAGCTCAAAGACTGCAGCAAATTTCTGAGAAAGGACAGCTTAGGATGTTAACCCAAATGTAGATCTGATTGGATTGCTATGAGACTTATTCTATGCTTAAAACTAAATAAAGTACATAGTTTTGTCATGCAATATTGATGTCTCTGATGATTTTTTTCTGTAACCAAGCAGGCTAAAAACTCTTTAGTGTTTCAGAGTCCTTAAGGAACTTTAAATAGGCATTAGTATTCTAAGGGGAAAAACACATTCTTTTTTAATTTTTACACCCTTGTATAATTCATGATGGTTGTGTTAGAGGTTCAGTGCTCCCTAACTTGGATACATTAACTAACACAGGAGCTATTCCTACCAAGTTTGTATCAAATGCTGGCCAACATTCATGTTCCAAAATTGAGTCCTTTGGTGCTGCCTCAAGGCTTGTCCTCATAATATTGGTTTAGATTATAGAACTTAAACCACACAGAGAAATATGACTTCTTTATAACTCTCCTGTACTTATTGTACTTCTACATATGTTTCTGTGAGTTAATACAAACTTTTTTATACTTGGCTCAGGTCTTCTTATCTTCCATTGACATACAAACTTCCTGTGTTCAAGTACAATTATGTTATAATACAAAAAGCATAGACTAAGACCCGAATGTCTGTAACTCATTATCTGACAACTTGACAATTTTATGGTACATATGCAACCAAGCAGTCAAGTATTCCACTCTGCCTACTGGCAACACAAAAGGAGAACTAACAGGAGGGACTGTCCTGGAACTTACTTTCCACACTGCAAATATGCAAAAAAAGGTATATTTATAGACTTTATTTCATGACATGACAGTTCCTACTTCAGTAGGAAGGAACATATCCCCTGCAGGAAATATTTATTTTTCTCTCTCAAATGCTATTTCATGCTTGAAGGGTCCTTGTAAAGTCTTAGTCCATTTATGTGCAGATTTCCACTGTCCTGTTTGTCACTGTCCTGACCTCTGTTGCAACTGCTGGAACAAATATTGCCAACAAGAGCCAAAGAATAATAAAAGTGTATGGTATGGTACACACAAAATCACATTTATTACATGACTAATTCCGGAAACTTGACATGGTTGACAGCCTAACAATATGAAGTACAGGTGATATTTTTCAAGGTCCTCTTCATTTATACAGTTTATATAGACACCTTATTTTACTTCAGCTATTTCAAAGAATTGAAACAATGCTCAATGGAAAGAAAGCAGGAGTGCAATTAGAAATGCATGAGGGTTAAAACTGGTAAGTATTGACCCTTTCTATGGGCCTGTTCTATAAATCAATATACTTTCCTTTTGAGTCTACTTGTGCTTCAAATAGCTGCAACATCTTGTGACATCAAATTTTAAAATCTCAATATCCACTGGTTTTCAGAGGATATTTTTATTGTCAATTACTCAATATCGTGAGGTGATCCTGAAAGGCCTTGCCTAAATCTAAAAGTGTGGAGATGGTATCAAGAGCCCATCTTTGAAAGACAGAGAATATTTATGCCACCTATAGTAAAAGACTTTACCCAGACCAGAAAAAGCCAGAATCACTAATCAGCAGAATAAAAAAGCTTTGTTTTGGCTTGGAAAGACAGGTGTCTGCTAAGGAAGGCAGGAGCCTCTCCTGAAATGGAGAATGTAAATCCCCTCCCTCTGAATTGCTATAAATTTTAAGGGGCTCTCATNTGCAGAAAAGGTGTAGTCTCAGTCTAATTGGAATTGTGGCTGCAGTCTGCCTGGAGGGTCAGATGTGGTTCTGTTGGAGCAGGAATCCTGTAGAAAAAAAGGTGAAGTCTTCTTCTGAAGATCCAGTGGAAGGGGTAGCTGTTCTTCTGGGAAAAAATCCAGTGGAGAAAAAGCCACCTGGTACTCCAGACCCTCCAGCTATATCTGTGTAGGAATGCTTGGCTCCTCCCTCTGGGTGGAGCATCTCACAATGGGTTATTATAATCCTTATCAGTCATGCACTGACATTCAATAGCCTGTTATCAGCAGATGTCTCCCTGGAGGGAGGAGTGGTTGTGGAAGAGATAAGGAAAACTGCCCACTTAACAGAACACAACTGCCATACAGATGGCAAATAGAATACAATTTGTTTGACAATCCAGGACAAGTTTTTACAAATACACATGATCCTCTTTAAAACAGAGCAAACAGGAAGCAAAATCTGGTGAGGGAAATATGAATGATCTTAAAAAAGCAACAATTAAAATTTAAAATATGGCATAAAAAAGTTTGGAGTAAAAGTAGCTATGGGACTAAAATACTAAGAAAACTTACAGTAATCCTTGTATGTCGAAATGAAGGCAAGGGCCATGTAGTGACATAATCTGGTTGAATTTCAAAAGACGCAGCTGAAGACTTGGATTTTGAATGCCATAGACTGTCATCTTACACAGAAGTTGTTGCTAAGAGAAAAACTGAAATTGTCACTCCATAATGAATTTCTCCTTCCAGTGCAATCTTGACAAAGGGTAGCAACAGAAAATATGTCATTTAAAATCCAAAGCCTGATAGACCTTGGGTGGCTTCAATAGTTTCCAGTCCACCTTGGTAAAAGATATTGAAGGATCAGGGGTGGTAGATCTCTGGAAACTTTTGTAATAAAAATTTGAGATCAGCTGGGGCTCTATTCCTGTTGAAAAGGAATTTGGAGTTACTTGCCTTTAAATAAAAAAAGGCCAAATATCCACTTCAAAGATGAGTTATTCATAAAACTCCCTGTCTCCACCCCAGTTCTTATGAATTCTACCTTTCTACCAAGTAAAAGCAAGTTAACGATTGCAGAACGTCTGGCACACCCACAATAAAGCTTTCCTCTAAGGTGTGCAGTTGAAATATGTTTGTTTGTTTGAAATATATTTTAGCTGGCAGTCTTGTAAGAAGTCAGCACTCTGAGCAGAAAATGCAGAAACCTCTTTTGATGCCATCATTAGTCAGGCCTGTTATTTAGAATGCCTGAACATTTTTTTAAAGTGATTGAAGACAATGACATTTTAAATGTAATATCCTGACACTCTGCTAATGTGTTCTTAGACATCTATTTTATCATGAGCGTATTTGGGCCACACGAACAAGATTTTTTTGAGAAATCATCTAAAAATTACTATGCAGCAAGTCTGTTCTCTCTGCACTTGGTATGTATCATACACAACAAGTTCAAGTATAAGTGCTGCTGTAACAACTCCTTGAATCTGACACCTGATTTTTTATTATGTTTAATGCATGTTGAAAGTAGGAAGGGGGGGAGGTTTGGTCAAGAAACACAATGAGCTAGTACAGTCATACAGAAATACAACATAATATGGTGTTTTCAAAGTACTATCTCAAAAGACAGTGACCTGGAGAGAAAGCACTAAAGCCAAAGAATAATTTGAAACTTGTATTCCTGTCATGAGACATAAAGGACATTAAAAAAAAAAAAAATCTGCAGCATAGACACTTTATGTGTGGTCTATTTCAGTGCAGCAGTATATGAATGACACTGGGAGTCACATTCTGCAGAGACAGAAAAAGTTGTTGATTTGTTGCTAAAGCTGCACTTGTTTATGCAGGCAAATGACAGTGAAGACTGTCTTCTCCTCACCTGGTGAAGTAGTCCAGGTGGCAACCACTCTTCCCTTAGCCACCTTGCTACATTCCTTGATGCATCCTATGTGCAAAAAAGGCTGTTCCTATCTTCCTGCTTGCTTTGGGCTGTCCATTCAGTTGTTATATTTCTTAAATTTTGTTTAGTACCCTCATTTCAAATCTCTATAAAATGTGAGTTTATTTTGGAGTGCAAATGAAGATGTAACAATAACAGAACTGGCAGTTAAATGATACATTTCAGATTATTGAGTTCTTCTTTTTTTTCCTACTCCATATTTCCATTCACTATCTCAGATTTTAATAATTTCATAGCCCAAAAGAAGTCCATAGTCAGGATCTTTGCCCTGTGTTTCAACTTATTTACCGAACCTCACTGGCAGCTTGAAGGCCTCTGGCCCTCCTAACTCAGTCAACTCTTAATTAATCACCACTGTTAATAAATCACTACTGTTTCAAGCAGCTTTCAGTTCAGACAGTGTTTCTATCCACAGGCTGTTGGCTTAATCTGCCACAGAAAATGTCACGAGATGATATCAAATGTTCTAACTGATTGCTTCTATCCTGAGCTCTCTTTCACAACATGATTATTGTCTTATATCACCATATACATGTGTGTATACAACTGTAGTTTTCTGGTAACATTATTTAGAAACTAATAGTACTTATTTTACATGTTATCCTAATAAAATTTTTGAAAGAAGCAAGCACACCTTTGCATGTGAGAATCCAAACATCATTTACATTTTTAGAAAGAGTAGGAAATATGTGGGAAGTATGAAGGTGAACAAAATTTCACGGTGTTTAAGAGCTCATTTTGCTATGAAGGATAAGGGTTTATTTAAACATTCCTTCACTTGTCTTGTATAATCATATGGCAGTACTCAACTGAACCTAGCAGTAGGTAAAAAGTCTAATTTCACTAGGGCACCCAGAAAGATACTATCAGAATATTTGTGGATTATTTATGGGCTGTTATTTATACAAGAAGCTAGATAATTTTTGCTGGCACCACTCAAAAGACCCTGACACCATCCTTCCACTCTCCCTTCAGGTATTCATGTACATTGGAAAAATGCCCACTCTTGTGGGGCCTTCTCTTCTCTAGGCTGAGCCATCAGAGCTCTCTCAGTCTTTCCATCATCATCCCTACCTTTAACTTTACCTAATTCCAAGAAGCAATGATTTTGTGTTTGTGTCAAATTCACTGATGTGGAAGGTGCAATTGGATACCACCCTGTTAGATGAAGCTTTTATTTCTCCTCTGAAATGGTCATGGTAATTTGGCTTTAACAATCTTCAGATCCCTGAGGGTGCTACCTGAGCAGCCCCTCTCCTAACTCTTTACCTTTAACTTTACTTCTTCAATAATTTCCTATGTGAAATCTAATAGATTGTAATTACTGCTTCCATTGTAGATTAGTTACCCACAGTCCATGAGGCCCCTTGAACAAATCAATATGTTCCAGCAAGGTTTATCAGCTGTATTCCCTGCAGAAAACTGGGGCACCAACTGAACAGCTATTTTCATACTTGTGAACAGTCTTTAGTAAAAAACACTGACGTTCGTTTTTTTTGTTATTCTGAATGCTGTGCTCTAGAAAACATGGGGGCAGGAGAAGAAACAACCTGAAACACTAAATACAAATAAATAACACCCCAGAACCACCTGAAGCTGATTTTTAGGTGTCATTTGCCTGCTTGAAAAGGCCATTTTCCTTCATCAGACAGTTTCTCATGCCCAGTCAGGAGAGCTAAGAGAAATGTAATTGGATGTGAAGATGCTTCAGAGACATTTAGGAGGACACTTCATTGGGAAACATTACCAAGATGCAGTATAAGCACTTGAGGACAATATTTTCAAGAGAAACCACTTAACACTTGTTATTCAGGTGAGCCCTTTTTTCCCCAAAGAAATTAAAAATCATCCTTAGAGACATTCCTCATCAAGATAAATTCAGAACGACTGAAAATCTGTATGTAATTACAGACACACTGTTAGTTATTTCCACTCAAAAATACTCTTAATTTTGTCAACTTCTTCTGTTTAGCTGTTTTACAAAAATTGATCAAGGCATGCTGCAAGCACATCAATCTCTCAGTCCTAATAAAAGCACATGGTTATAACATCAAAATGACTGATAGATTTATATTGATAAAGCTTCGTAGTAATGCGATATCCATGTGAAACTTGAAGACTTTGAATAGATCATAACTTCCCAGTCTTTGTGTTAAACTTAAAGAAGGCATAACTAAGATTAAGCAAAGCCAAAATCAAGACCAATGGAGGTTAATGTGTATCTGTGTGTGTGTGTTAAGCAAAAAGGTTTTATGAAACACAAAGGACTAATTTGACTGACTTTGAGCAACACCATACAAATCCCTAGATTTATATATAGCATTTCCATTTTTTGACTTCTGATGCTTTAGTTTATGTCTTCTTGACACATATCACAGCTAAAAATGGAGTCTGGGTGGCTGGTAGCATAATGGATAGTCTGAGCTAGAAGCAACTGATGATGGTAGTTTGATGGTAGATAGACTTTGTGCCAGGCACTGTGCATTCATGTGGCTGGTCTGAAGCTGCAAGTCTCTTTGAAAGAAAAGAGATGGTTTAAAAGATGACAGGTGATGACTGTCAGTTGAGGGAGTGGATAATAATCCTTGGAAATGAAAATAAAAAATCTAAATGAGATCTGATACTTTACCAAGCATGTAAATTCATTTCTGAAGACAAATAAATCTGTCAATTGAAAAGATTCTTCCCTCTCTCTCTCTTTTTAACTTTGATTTCCAGCTCAGATTTACTAGATGCTTTTGAAATTTATTCCTCTGATGCTATTTTTACTAGTTCCTTTATAGGCTAGAACTGCAATTTTAATAGGTTCTAAAAATGAATCCTCTTATTTTTAGTACACAGAACACTGTGTACTAAATGCAATGCAATTGAAGTTGCACAAAATACATGAACTTTAATACTTCTACTCTGCATTTAAGAATAGAAGTTGTTAGTTCACATTTTTCTGCAAAAACTGGCATGTAAAGCTTTTCTTTAAGTAAATGCTTGATTGTTTTCTCTCCTTGTGTTCCACATAATGAGAATGAGAAAACAGAAGGTATTTGTGAAAACAATAATACTTATCACACAGTGGATACTTTGAATCACAACCCTCATGGTTAAAGTGCAGGTTTCAGCTAAAATGAAACAGAGGTCTGCCAAATGATCTTAGGGAAATTGCTGTAATTGTAGAAAACTAAATAAAATAACTATTTTTTTAAAATTGTACAATCAATGATGGAAATATTACTATCTTTTAAAACATGGTCAGTAGGTACAGAAATACTTCTGCTTTTTGAATAATTTAATTTGGACAAGCTCTCTTCCCAAATTCACTACTTTGGAAAGAAAATGGGCAATTAGTAGTGCCATAATTAAATTATCCTTTATGCTAAAAATAGTTCATAATAATTTAGAAAGTAAGAATAAGCTGATTAATTTAGTATTACAGTAATTCCTTAATACTGATGTAGTTTACATGGGTTGTTGATTATGACAATGCAAAATACTGTGGAGTAGATTCCAACATGCACAGCCCAGAGCATTATAAGCACGACTATTCTGTAGTTACTAAAGTGTTATAGTCCTCTAGTTTGTACCTACTTCAGATAATTCTAATTTTGAGGGTCCAAAATGTTTCCTTGAAACTAAAACTATACATTAATGGCCCTATGTCTTATAAAATGCTTTCAAGCACACAAAGAAGACAAACAAGTATCCAAGAGAGACATTAGATTTTTTTTTTTTTCTACAATCTAGAGACTGTAGTGCAGGTAGTAAATAGCTTGGACTACATAATGCAAAAATTCAAAGCAGCCCAAACCTATTGATCTCACTACAGCATTAAATGTCTGATTCTAAACAAAAAAAAAACCAAAAAAAAAACCGAAAAAACAAAAAACCAAAAAAACAACCAAAAAAAAAAAACCCCAAAAAAACCAAAAAAACAAAAAAGCAAAAAAAAAAAAATTAGGTCTAAGATAATGTGACTTCTGCATTAATTCAATTCTTTCTTGCTTCAGAAAAAAAAAAAGTTTTTTCTGTGCAAATCTTACTCTTGTGGAGTGATGCCTTAGATACAAACTGCATGGCTACTCTTAATGTTATCTGCACTGCTAAGCATCTCACATCTCAGGAATACTGGAGAAATACATCACAGTAAATATTAATGATCAAGATTTTCTGATTAGTAAGTCACACCTACTGGTCAAGCAGTTGATCCAATAAATAAAGTAAAAATATGAATTCGTAAATAGAATGAGTAAAGCAAGGAGTTTTCTGAGAAAAAAAGGTCACACTTCCAGAATATTTACTTAAAATGCAGATATATCACCAGAGAGGCAATTCTTTTACCAGTTAAATTATATAACCTTAGTGAACCAGTTAACCAGACCCATACTGTGATTTTGAAGTTAAGAGAAGGTTTACATGACTCCAAGTGTTTTGTCAAAAGAGGTAGTAACTACTCACCTCTTTGCTTTTCCTGAACTAGTCTGTGTATCCTTATCAGGCACAGGAGTGCTGACAGATGGAAATACCTTCGACAGAGAAAAAAATACAATGAAATAATTGCAATAAAATAAGAGAATTTCCTTTGAAAGGATGCCTGAATACTTCTAAGCCCTTTTGCATAAATCTGAGTTGAAATTTTACATGATTTTATACATACAACCAAACTGTCATAATGTAGAATTCAGTAGGTAATAATGATCTAAATCAAAATCTTGCTCTGGGCAAGAAAGAATGTATCAAATGGGGAACTCAGAATTTAATTTTAGTTACAATAATGTTTTTACAGTCTAATAATCCAAAGCAGTATAGAAAAATGTAATTAATAATAGTTAAAATTTCTTTACAAGCAACTTTTATCCCACCCATTTCTCTGTTGCAATTTTCACCTTTCCAATGTCCTTCTGAGTCCTATGGTCAAAAGCTGGGTCTTTCTCAGCTGCCACATTGTTGGTAGTGATAATAAGTCATCAACAACCTGGGAACTTTGGAGGAAAGAGCATAATGTTTGTGGTGGAGCTTCTTTCCTTTTGGTCTCAGGTTTGTTTCTACAAGCTTCCTCAGAACATTTTCCTCTCCATTGATCCCCAACTATTTCTGACAGAAAGAGCTGTTGTTTTCCATGCAGTGATTCCCTAAGTCTGTGGGACTATTGCTCCACAAGATACTTTTAAGGTACCACATCTGGAGTGAATTCACCACACAACTGTTGTAACAAGCTAAACCCAGCTCAGGCTGTGCCAGCCTGGATGAGACCTGAGGCCTTCTACCAGCAATGGCAGAAAATCATATTCACTGGGCTAGACCTGTCACCAAAGTAAACAGAAATTTACCTTTGATCTTCATCTGATGGGATCTGGCTTAGCTCATGCACTCCATGAGGTAAAATGGAAAGGAAAAAAAAACCTGGACTTGTGTTTCCTGAATGTAAAACAAATTATTAGATTTCCAAAAGTTCAGAGCACAAATGTCAGCTTTCCTTTTTTAAACATTCAGTATAATTAACATTGCTAAGAAAAGACACTGCTTTCAGTGGTTGGAGTGTAAAATTGAAAGGATTGAAACGCAGTGATAAAATCCTATTTTCTGTCTTGCTAGATGGGAGACTTCAAATTGCACGTTAGATAATGTGTTCACAGGTAGAATTGGGAGAATGGAGGTGGTAAAACCAAGTCAACTTCCCAAATTCATAATACATTTTATATTTATTAGTCTGGAGGTTTTTTTTCCAAATAGAGCTCTTTTCATATTCATGCAGTTTTTTCATTGTTATGTAAAGAAGTGAAAGCTCCTTTTGAGACTGACATCTTTCAAATGTGGAATTAGAAATGTTTCTTATTACCTTACAGTATATCATTGATGCCACTGTATGTTTTTGTTGTTATTTCTTTGAATTAAATAATGTTAATATCTGTATTTTTCCACTTAACAGTTTTCCTCAGAGTTGCTTACTTTACTCTTTAATGCTTCTTTGTTTCCAAATCTTCTTTGATATAATTGAAAATGGGAAGACAGTTATAAAAAAAATATGTTTGAGATGAATAGCTACATCTTTCATAAATCTGTTTTTTAATTACAAATGAGCTCAACATAGTAATGCCTTTTACTTTAATTACGATTTTGATGACCTTCTTAGAGCTGAAAGCCATTTCTCTTAATTTAATGACATGCATGTGTGTGTTTCAGGAGTTCTGTTGCTAAGTGATTTCCAGGGAAGCTAGTGAAGCAAACTAATGAAGTGTCAGATAATATTTTGTAGTGTTTTTATGGAATCAACCATGAAGAGACCCATCTCACGTTTGCAAAATCTTCAGAGTTTGAAGGTTTGAGAGAGCATATCAAGCTCAAATATGAAAATAATCCCCCCACCTCTTTATTTTAACACATCCAGCTTGTGCCTTTGACTATATAGTACAAGGCTAGTGATAGGTAAGTGCAATTCATTTTTTTCTCACTGCTTTAAAAGGTCCAAAGTACGTTTGACTCTTGTATATCTCTGTTTCTTTTCTTTCTCTTTCTCTGGGGTGCTCACTCTTTTAAAATAAGCACAACCATTTCTCTTTCCTGAAGCTTTGTTTCTCATAAAGCTGAAGTGCACTGCATCTGACATATACAGTGTATAAATTCAGCTTGAAGATACGGAACTTGTCAACTTCAGAGTGTGTCTGCAGCAGGTGGAAGTGACACAGCACTGACTTCAGTGCAGTTCTGTCACAACAGTGATGGAACTTGGGCTCAGCTCCATCCACAAACAGTTTTGAAACACTGTTTAGAACAGATTTGTTCATAAGTAATCTCCTTCACAATGGCAACCCAAAAGAGTGGGATCCTAAAATGGAAATGCTTAAGCAATTCTAGAAGAAAACTGGTGTAGGATTCTTGTACTGTGTCATGTTTCAGAGGGGAAAGACAGCCATATTTACTTTGGGATCAAGGATCTTATGTCTTCAGTTGGAAAGATAAAGGATATTAATAAGTTATGCAGCATCTGGGTACCAGTTAAGTATACCATAAAGAAGATGTAAATGATATATCCTTTAACTGCAGGTTATATATGGTATTAATATGCATTTTTTAAAACTGATTTTTAAAATAGGTACTGACATATTGCTTGTATATGAAGGAAAAGGAAGCATTTTCAAGGATAACTGAATGTACAGAATCCAGCCTTTACCAGATTTCAGTAATTAATAAAACTCCCTGATCTTTCTTAAAGAAATGAACCACAAGTTGTTATTTTTGTTTTCTTTTTAAGACAGTGAAGCGAAAAGCATTGTATAAAGCACAAAGTTAAGATAAATTGATTTTGGGTTTGAGAAATTCAGGGAAAATTATAGTTTGGACATATCCTAATTTAGAAAACATGAATTTTGCAATAGCTTTTCTTTCTCTCTCTGACTTTCCTCTAGATCTTCTTTTTCTCCCTTGATAAAATACCTCCCTCCATTGATCCTGCTGGACCAAAACCATGTTTGTATTATACATTATTAAAGTAGTGTCAGACTCATGATATAGTATGCTTGGGGCTTTGCAGCAGCATTATTTTACTTGGTGTCCCTTAAAAAATACTCAAGGGATTCTAAGGCAGCATTAGCTCCTTTTACAATGTACTGCATAACCTTTTTAGTTGTATGGCACTAGGTTACTAAACAAAATCAAAGGTGGTGGTGGTGATGCTTCCTACATTCTCCTTCAGAGTTACATTTTGTGGGCAGGCTTTTCAGCCCCCACAGAAAAGCCCTGATATGTGAGAGATGGTATATATTAATTTATATTAAATTTACCAGTGGGGAAGTCACTGTTAAAGAGAATAGCTTACCATTTCTCTGTGAGAGTGGGTACCAAACCTGAAAGTTTCTCAATTACTCGTGTATCTACAGCCTCAATGTACTCCTGCTGCTCAAAGGGCAGCACATACCACTCTAATTTTCAAATTAAGTCCTGTCTCTGTTCTCAGGATTGAAAGTAAAATATTCTTCTTATGTTTCTGGGGGACAGAAGAGGATAGTTTTCAGCTAGGGAGGATGATGATACAAGATAGGGCATGCATTTAATGATTAAGATTAAATGGTAAATAACTCTGATACGACACCAGTCTGCAGCATGATATGTGGGTACTGTGTGTCCTGTGAGAGAGCTGTGAACAGAGCTGTGAAAGGGCTGCCTTTTTGCCTCATGGGCTTTGCTGCATGAGCCAGGTGGAGCTACCCCAGAGAGAAAGTAGGTCTCCTCACAAAAACAACCAAACATGTTGAAGCAGAAACCTGATTTCTGCTAACTTTGTTCTGCTCTCTAAAGAGAATGAGAAAGATGGCAAGATAGAGACTGTGATACAAATAAACTGAAGGGCTTCAGTGAGGAGCAGGGGGAAGGTAGGTAGGTAGCCCTCAGAGGTAGAAAGGCAGATTTTTTCCCAAGAGAAAATGGGCAACAACTTCTGAGTTAGGGGAGAAGCCCTGAAGCAATATTCAGCCAGTTCTGTAACACTAAGACTTGCTGAATCAAGTTAAGGCAGTGTCCTACCATACAACAATATGTTGTGCAGGCTGTTGTGCATTCTTTTTGTTCCAGGGTTACGCTCTAGCAATCCAGATTTTTCATCTCAAAAACTGCTGTGTGCTAGTTGGTGTTCCAGTAAAGAAAATCAAGGGCCTTTTGGTGACTAGTGTCATATTCAATTTTCCGAAAATTTCAATACTGTGGCTTACTCGAGATGTTTCATGTTAGGAAGACTGCTGAAATTCATGGTTTACTTGTACTCAGTTGGTACTGAAAGGTGCAAAACTTAAAATTATGCTGAACTTTCATGTTTGAATGCTGTCTTCATCCCTGTGTCAAACAGGGGTGAGCTGAGGAAGAATGGGATATTTCCTGTGAACAAGCTGTTCCTTTGAATAGTAGGAGATGTTAGTGCTGATTTCATATCAGACACAGGGAGTCTTCATCTGTCTGCTAATACTGCTACCAGTACTGGAAGTCAATATAAGCAGTGATTTTTGGACTTAACATTCCAGATCTTCTCACCTGGAATCTGAGCAGAATAAGCCTAATTACTTAGTGTTTGCAACAATAGTTGCACAATTGGATGCTTTTCACAACTTTATCTGGAGCAGACTGACATAACTGTCAGTTAACCTTTCCTTTTCTCTTTACACTCAAAGTTTAGCAACCCACGTGTTGCCACCATATAATTACTTAAATGAGTTATAAATAGTTTATCAGAATATTAGGCGTGATGGCCTGGGGCAAAATTTGTTAAATCACTGGAGGTGTCTAGCATCTGATTTTTTTTTCTGCAGCAGTATATTCTGTTCTGTAATAAAACAATAAATAAAATTAGGTGGGCTTTGTTAGTGGGAGTGTTTATCAATTCCCTGCTCCGGACAGATAAACATTTTATTGAGCATATGAGGACTCATTACACCCACACATAATGAAAAAAGTCAGACATCTGAGGAAAGAATATAATGTAGCACATTACAGTTAGCACATTTTTCTGAAAGGCAAATAGTTGGATGACTGGTACCTTATTGTACCCTTTGCTTGTCTCCACCTTCACTTCACCCCTTCTTCCCTAAGTCTGATTTACAGTAATACCCATTCTGTAATATATTTATAGTGATTGAGACATATAATCCAGCGAAAGACTGTGTATTGCTGTATTCTTCCCTAGTGTCATATATAATCTTTGTTGAGGATTGCTACAAAACAGTGTTGAGAAGAGTGGTGGGTAAGCAAATATAAGGTTGTGTTGTGTTTTAACTCTTTTGTCTCCTTTGGGAGTGTTACATTCTTGAAAATCAAAAACTCCAATCTCTCTCTCTTTTCCTGTAACAATCCCCACAGTTCAGAGAAATCTTGAAGTCCACTAGAACAGACTCAGATATTTAATCTCAGTTTATTTTTCTTGGTTTTGGCACCTCAGCAAGGTATGTCACATTATATTTCAAGTATCATTTCTTTTCTAGCCATGCCTTTTAAAAAATGACACAGCATTTTATCAATTACTTATGAAGTGAAACTGCAAAAATAATTTCTGCATTTTTTTAAACTTTAAGCTGACATTTTATCTGTGTGGATTTGTTTGTCTGGGTAGGGGGGAGGTTTTTGTTCAGAAATAAAATCCCTTCACCTGAGTACAAAATAAATACCTTCTGTATAATGAACAACATGAAAATTGTTATTGATGAATCATTAACAAATGTCTTGTTTAGACATCAAAAGTGCCTCTTCTAAAAGGTAAGCTCTTGTTCACATTACATTTGTTCATCTGAAGTGTTTGTCTTTAAAAATACACATAGGAGCTGAAGGCAAGTTTTAGAACTGTATGTTTTGAAACATTGATCTAAGCATTGTTAATGGAAGTGTTATCTAAATCTTGTAGAAGTAATGAAAATTTCTCCAGGTGTTAGACTGCAGAATCTTCTGTCACTTTGATATCAGAGTTAGACAACAAAGTGGATTGCCTTGTCCATCAAAATGTAGTAGGATAAAATTTCACTACCCAGGTAAGAATGACAAAAATACAGGAAAGTTGATGTGGAATTTATCAAATTTAGAAATACTAGCTGCTTACCAAAAACCCACAAAAAACCCAACAAAAAACCTTCAAACCACAAACCACTAATGAAAAAGAAAAAAACCCCACACCAACCAAACAAGAAAAAAAACAAGAAAAAAGCTGGTGAAAGATGATGTTAAGTTTGCATAAATTTATTTAACTCAATAATAATTTTAGAATTGGATAACAATGGTATTATCTAAATGAAAGAATAATGAATTTGTCTAAAAAGACACATTTAAATTTATTTTATTTAATTTCCAGTCACTGCCTAGACTGAGAGGAAAATAACCATATTATTTTCACAGGGAGTCTAAAACAAAAGTGGAAAAAAGTTTGGCTAAAAACAGAGTTGCCTTCAGCTTTGTTCCATAAGGTTAATCATTATCTTGAGTTTTAAGCTGAGCTATGAGAAAAAGAAAAACTAGTTAGGGTGTACAGTTTTGTTTAGTAGAATGATTTCCTTAAAGGCAACACATTATTTGGCTTGAATTATTGGGTGTAAGAGTGGCCAGATGGAAAATTCAATTTACATTTTATTTTAACTGATGTATCAACTATTCCATTGACAAAGAGAGGTGTTACTTTGGTGAGTGAGAAAAATGTTATTTTCTGCTTATAGTTGCATTAAAATGTTACAGTATGTTAGAAGTTTTCACTCAAAGCCTTTTCATCACTATTGCTGTTTCCCAGACTCCTCCATTTTTAGCTGTTCCTAGAAGTGAGAGCTCTAGAAGGTGTTACTATGGCTGACATTTTGCTGCCATTTCTTCCATCCCTCCCCATATACTGATGAATGCACAGTGTATTAAAAGGGCTGCATATGTTAAGGACTTTTGTCAACCCACTTCAGGGTCTTAATTGGTTTGCTGAGGCAGTACTGATATTTCCTCAGTTTTCTTCAGCAAAACTGACAGCTTAGGAGTACAAGAGTTCAATCCCTGGCTTCCCAAATCTCTCACCCTCGTTAAATCACCCCTTTTTTTCAAGAGAACAAGTCAAATACCCAAAGCCTGTGTCGATCTTCAAAGCTAAAGAGCAACTTGTGCTCTGCGGTTTGAGAAAGATAGAGAAGCAGTAATTAAGCTATGTTTTTATTCACTTGAAACCCACCCCCTAGCCCTCCACTCCTTATTCCTCTTCTGCCTTGCTTACATTTTTCCAAAGGCAAAACCCCAGCATGTTCACTGGCCACCAACAGGAGCTAACCTTTCCCATGGGCTTATGCTTGTCTCATAGATCTGGGACTCCAGAGCTGTGGCACTGATTCTTTTTCTAGCTGATATCACAGATTCACTGTTTGTGTTGGAGGAGGCCTTAAAAGTTCATCTGGTCCAGTTTTCCTGCCATCTTCAGCTAGATCAGGTTGCTCAGAGCTACATGCACTCTGACCATAAATGCTTCCAGGAACTGGGCATTTCTCATTCATTTGGGCAATCTATTCCAGTGTTTCATCAACCTCATTGCAAAACTGCCATCTTCCTTATAGCTAGTCTAAATCAAACCTCTCTTAGTTTAAAACCATTATCATTTATCCTGTTGCAACAGGCCCTAATGAATAGACAGGCCTTTCTATACAGACACTTGTGTTTTGCAAGGTCTTGGTGTTCTACCATGAAAAAAGTGATTTTGCAGATTCCACCTGTTCCCTGAACATGTTTTGATGGTTGCAACTTCTGACATCTGAGATCTATTTTCTTTTTGCACAGGTTTCTCCCTAGTCACTATTCTTTAGAACCTTCTAAAGAAACATCCATGGAGCCTGAAATGCTGGAACAGGTCCCTGGATTTACAGCATTTTATTTTGCAGTGAAGCGAAATAAAGGGGCAAGATTTAGAAAGCATAGGAGTTGGAAAAGCAACCTACTGTTTTCAATGGTATGTCATGTGCTGGTATTGAAAACTTTAGCAATCTTCTCTGTTTCTGGCAAGAAGGCTTGTATATGTCCAGTGACATGGAAAGTCTTTGTTCTTCTTTAAAAATTTGGCAAAGAATAAGAATTCTTTCTAAACTAGAAAATGTCTTATGGGCAGCAGTCTAATTTTCTTATATTAGAAAACAATTACATTGTCATGAAGTATTAGAACAGCAGTATTTGAACTGGAGACATGCTTGCATTTGATGACATGTTTGATTTCCTATGTTATTTTATTAATGATATTTTTCCAGCACCCTGTTTTAAA
Source organism: Urocynchramus pylzowi (assembly GCA_013397555.1). Taxonomy (NCBI): domain Eukaryota; kingdom Metazoa; phylum Chordata; class Aves; order Passeriformes; family Fringillidae; genus Urocynchramus; species Urocynchramus pylzowi. The sequence continues at coordinate 325,422 of VZRH01005577.1, read as the reverse complement.
TTTTATGTGAAATGTATATTTTATTTTGAGCAAATGAGAGTATGTTTTAGAGCTAGTTTTTAAAAAATATCCACTCTGACTGATGGATATTGATAATCCTGGCATGGTTTGGAAGCACCAGCCACAAACTTAGCTATTTTTTAATTATTTTTTTCTTTCCACAGGGTGTAAATGAACCTGCAAGCCTTGAGGAACACATCAAATATAGAACAGGTTTCTGTAAAAGAGGACCTTTCCAGGGACAACTGGGGGTTAAAAAAGTTACTGAACTTCATCCCCATAGGGCTAAAACTACATCTGATTACAGTTAAATAAATGCTATAGAGCAGGGAAAGAAATTAGAAATAATGTTTTGTATTACTTGCAATTCATTCCATTTCTCCCCTTAGGCAAAAAAATCATTATCTTTGGAGATGGCAAAGTCTTTAACATTATATGAAACTTCCTTATTTTACTCTAAGCCCAAAAATAGCATTTTTTGAGGATGTGGGTGAAAGAAATAGGAAATGGATATAAGAAATGTTCAAGTTTTAATTAAGATTAGCTGTGAGCAGTCAGATTAATAATTTGTTTTATTTTCCCCTCAATATCAGAAATCTTGTATCAAATCCCTTGATTCAGTACAATGTGGTTTACCATGAAGAGAAAATTCTGTTTTCCTGCATTTCCATAGCTAATCTTTTATTATCCTATAGACAGCTTTTACAGCCCAGAGCATTAATTTTTATCTACTGAGGAAGTTTTAAATGGCCATCAATACTGGGCATTCTCCCTCTCTCCCTTTTTCTCCTCATAGTCAGAAAACACAGTAAGCAGCTATACTATGTCTAAACAGCCCAAAATAAATTCAGTTACATTTCTCCAAGCTGCATACTTCGGTGCAGTTCAAAATGTTATATTAATATGACGTTTCTGTAATTTTTGTTTGCATTTTTTAAATTTTGGACACTTTGCTCTGGTTCTTCATACACACCTCCTGAATGCTTCCAGCTAATTTTTCTTCTAATTCGTATGCTTATTTTGGGGCACATGTGATTTCCACTCCACATGTTCTAATGAATTATTCTGTTGAATAATCAAGATATTGCAAGTGACAAGCAGGGTGCCAGTGTACTGTTATACAATGGAAAAGAGAGCACTCTTGCAGCTTACATATCTCCATAATGGCCTCCTTCCACTACTGCAAAGTGCTGAGAACATTTGTAAGTGAATCTGTGTTGCCCACTTCCCATTTCCCTCAGTATTTGTTCATGGAAATTTATAGCACCTAATCTGCACTGCTGGGATTGTAACCCAGGAAGCTTTTTGGAATATTGCTGTATGTTCCAGGCCCAAAGGCAGAGAGGGTAAACCTCTTTCTAAGAAGTGTCACGGCATCTTGCATTTGGTGCCATATGGTTCAATTGACTGAATGAAAGAATTTAATTCCAGCAAAGAAGGGGGCAGACTCTGAGTTAACTATAATCATTCCAGTTATAAAAATAAAGAGGTGGTTTAATGATCAGTATCATTAAATCCCAACAAACAAAACTGTTCAGAATGGGGAAATGAAGAATCAAAATGAAAACATTGTTCTGTTACCAGGAGTAGCAGAACTGCTATAAAAAACTGTCTAAGATATCTCATCCTGGTGCATGTATTTCTGGTCTTTATCTCCTTTGCNAAAAAAAGAGGAAAATAGATAAACTAAATAGGAATTATCCAAGTTTTGAATTACCTTCCATATGTATGACCAATTAGATTTTTTTCTCCTCATTGCAACCTCATTGGTTTTAAAAATGTTACACTGTTATATGGGAATCAGTTAACTTGTCTTCTCTGTTTATGTTGTACCCTTTCTTTGTATATAACTTAGTGAATTGGAAGAGCAGGAACTACTAAACATATGGATCAGTGTCTTGATTAGGATGCCAAATCATTAAGACAACCTAGAGATTTGGCATAATAATGGTAAAGTCTGTTAATTTCTACCCTACAGATTACCAGAACATGGATAAAATTAGAAGTTTAAAATCATAAAGATTACTTTGTTTTACAAGAGCATCATATTAGAGAGAGCAGCTCCTTATTCAGCGTCCTAAAGCTGCCTTTTTGCATCTAGGATATTTTTAATTTAGGAATCAGCAGGTTAGGGCACCATCAGTTTTGTTGCTGACCGACCCAGATCTTCTCTTTACAAGCTTTTCAAATGACAGTCTAGCTGGTATGAACATTTTACCATACAGTAATCTCAAAATAGCATATCACTGTCTTTTGTTTCATATCCTGTCAAGATGCTTAGCCAGCGACTGAACTGAACCAAATGTGAAATTGTCACTTGTAAAGTCATCTCAAAGTTGACGTAACTGTACTGGTCAAATCTGTGACAGTACATTTTCCCCCCAAAATTCACTGACATCCTTGTCATCCTGATGTCAACACCTCATCTCTGCTCCTGACAGTTAGGTCCCCTCTCCATTCACTAGCAAATTAAATAGTAATCTAAGCCATGTTTAATAATGAAATAAATAGAGTTTAATTGTGTATTGGTTTTGCATGGCCTTGCTTTTGGTAGCAGGGAAGCCACAAAAATGGCTCCTGTGAGAAGCTGCTGGAAGCTTCCCACTGTGTTTTTGCTTCTAGTCAGCAAAGAGGAGGAGGTGAGAACATGTGAGGATAAACAACATGGTGACACCAAGGTCAGTGGAGAAGGAGGGCAGGAGCTGCTCCAGATGCTGCAGCTGAGATTCTTCCACAGGCTGTGGTGAGACCTTGGTGCAGCAGCTGTGCCCCTGCAGCCCATGGGGATCCACAGGGGATACAGAGATCCACCCACAGCCATGGGGGTCCACCGGGGAAGGAGAGATC